>JAQQSK010005495.1:0-14881 GCA_028658325.1 Potorous gilbertii
GGATACTTAGTTTGAGGACACATAATAACTGTGTGTTCCTGGACACAACATAACCTTTGAACTTCAGATTCATCAACAACATAGGGGAACATGATAACTGTAGTAACTCATGAATGTTGATAGGATCAAATGAGACCATCCATACACAGGACTTTGCAAACTTCCCACTGCCATACAAAAGTGAGTTACTGGTGTTTGGGTGGATATGTGCATTGATGTTTTACAAATGAGGATACTGAGTCTTAAAAAGTTTTAGTAATTATCCCCAGTTATTTTTCTGATTCTCAAGTATCACCTTTCCCTCCACTATACAATGATGCCCTTATTTTTTTAATCAATTAATTTTTCACTTTTCAACAATCACTTCCATAAGTCTTAAATTTTCTCCCCAACTCTTGTCCTTCCCTCCCTGAGGCAGCATACAATGTTATATGAATTCTACACATACATTCTTAATAAACATACTTTTACCTTAGTCATGTTGCATAGAAGAATTAAAATGAATGCAAGAAACCATGAGAAAAAACAAAACAAAACATAACACAAGAGAAAATTGTCTACTTCATTCTGTGTTCTGATTCTAAAGTTCTTTCTCTGGATGTACATAACATTTTGCCTCAAGTCCTTTGGGAATGTTTTGGGTCTTTGCATTGCTGTGAAAGTCTTAATCTATCAGAAATAGTCCTCCTACACTGTGGCTATTACTGTGTATAATGTTTTCCTGGTTCTGCTCATTTTCCTCAGCATCAATTCATATAAGTCTTTCCAGGTTCTTCTGAATCCAACTGTTGGTCATTTCTTGTAACACAATGTTATTATATTATATTCATATACCAAAATTTGTTCATCTATTCCACAAGTAATGGGCAATTTCCAGTTCTTGTCCACCACAAAGAGAGCTGCTATAGATATTTTTGTATATGGAGGACCTTTTCCCATTTTTATGATCTCTTTGGGATACAATCCTAGAAATGATATTACTGGGTCAAAGGGTATGCACATTTTTGTATACCTATAGGAATAGTTCCAAATTGCTCTCCCAAATGTTTGGATCAGCTCACAGCTCCACCAACAATGAATGTCCCCATTCTCCCACATCTTGTCCAACATTCATCATCTTCCTGTTTTGTCATATCAGCCAATCTGATGGGTGTGATATGGTACCTCAGGCTTGCTTTGATTTGCATCTCTCTCATCAATAGTGATATAGAGCATTTTTTTATATGACTAGAGATACCTTTGATTTCTTCCTCTGAAAAACAATGATATCTTTGTAGATCCACACTACTATGCAGGTGCTACCAGTTTGTACCTGACTGATGATTTCCTTAGTGTGGAGAAGTTAATGTGAACAGAGTCTCCCTAGCAATCCCAATTCACCACCTGCTCTACAATTTAGAGTCTTAGAGGGTTGCCTAGGAACACTGAGAGCTTAAGAAAGCCACAAAGCCAATCCAGAGGAGTCAAGGCTCAAACCCAGGCTTCCTCCATTCCGAGGCTGCTTCTCTATGCATTGTGCAACCCTGCCTCTCCTAATATTGCTATTACTGGTACCACTAATAATAAAATTTAGATAAAGCCATATATGTATGCTTCTGATGACTAAATTGTGGCAAGATAAGTTGCATTTACAGTGTTATTGCATAAAGTGGTCAGGTCATTTTGGGTGTTTTTAATACATATTTTATTCTTTGTTATTGTTCATATAGAAATCTTAATTAGAAGTCATGAATGTTTCTAGGTCTAGAAATATCTTTGGTTTCCTTTACAATTTTGGACATTACATTCAATTTCTCTTATAGTCAAACTCTTTGTATTTAGTTGTTCGGTTTTGCGGTGTATGGGTGCTTTTATGGTAATCAGAATGCAATTCCTCTATGCTTAAATAGATCAATTCATGAGTTTAGGAGTCCAAAAGTGATCATCACCTGGTAGGCAGCTCCTTGGATGGGTGTTTGTTCAAAGTAAATGAAGTGGTTCTTATAGGGGAGTCAGACAGATTATTACCAGGCCCATACTGTAAGCCATTTCTGTTAGGTTAGACAGTCAAGAACTTAGTCTGCCATAGGCTTTAAAAACTCAGGATAATGTTCATGCTATGATGAGATATTAGAACAGGACTTAAATGGAAGAGTTCCTTTGTACCAGAGTAAAATTATTCAGAGAAAAGGTGTAACCTAGTTGAAATTTCAGTCTAATAGATTCCATTTTAAAAAATGTTTTACACACACACACACACACATACATACATACAGTCCTATGATTTAGATAACACTATCATTATTGAATCCATTTTATAGTGAAGTAAAATGAGGCTCAAAAAGATTATTTAATTTGTCCAAAGTCACACAGATAGCAGGTAGAAGTTAGATACAGCCTGAATCTCTTGACTCCAAGTCCATCAGACTTTCCATCATCACTTTATTAACAAAGTTAATCCTAGGCAAAACTGGGAAGAAGTCAAAACTGGTCTCCAAAGTTCCTTCCTTTCCTTTGGCATCTTTTCTTTTTTCTAGGTAATTTGCAACTCTCATTGCCTCTCTTACTGGTACTCCACCCCCACCATTCCCAGTGCTCTTATATCACCTCCATGATCCATTTGATCAGGAGAAAAAAAGTACAGATACTAAGAGTCCACAACACCTTAAAGTAAATTAATTAATATTAATAATAATATATAATTAATTAAATAAATAAATAATTAATGCACTATGTTATACCTATAGGAGTAATTAATCAATTAAATAATTAATGCACTATGTTATACCTATAGGAGTATTTGGATTTTAAAGGCATGAATCACCAATGTCAGCACCTGGGAATGAGAATTACTTGGGGACAGTGAGATCCTGCTGCTACCCATCAAATCAAATGTTATACTCTGCCTTTGTTTAAGGTCTACCCTTATTACTAACAATAACGATAATTAGATAGTTCTTGCCATATTGCTTCTGGGAAACACATTATTCAGGTTGGCAATGAACCAGACCGTATCTACATTAGAAATAAGTATCACAATTTTGGCTCAATATGGCTGGTCAGCAGTGTCACTGCCAACCATCCTAGGAATTGGAAGCTGAATGTTATCACAAGTTCCTTCCTGCCTGAATAAAATCTGCCCATTTGGACCAAGCACTAGGTAAAAATGTGTTTCTTTTTTTTCCTTTCTCATTTTAGTGACTTTCAAATTGAGAAGAGCATGACTTATTCTTGACAAATAGGCTGCTCACTCCCTAAGTCCAGTTGCACCACTATGTCCTTCAAGGCAAAGGCTCACCTGACTTTGGTTAATGAGGAAAAAATATGTTAATTAAGGGAAAACAGTGGAACTGGCTCTAAAACAAGCAAATCATAAAGCCTAAGAGGAACAGTAACTTTTAATAGCTGCCCTCTCTGAACTAGCTAAGGTAACACAGTAAAATATTGGATTTGGCATCAGGAAGGTTGGAGTGCAAATCTATTTCAGATTGACTAGCTGTGCAACCCTGGGAAAATCACTTAACCTCTCAATCTCAGTTTTCTCCTCTGTAAAATGGGAAAAATAGCATCTACCTCATAGGTGTTATTGAAATAACTTAACATCTCTAAAGTTTGTTGAAAATCTTGAAGTGTTCTATAAGTGTAAGCCTTAGCTAAAACTATTTTAAATGTTATGGGAAATAAAGAAGAGTGGTTAAATTCCAGTTGTCAATGAATTTATATAATTGGAGAAGACAAGTCATATTCACACATGAAACAAGGAAAGGATAATGTTATGTCTTGGAAAGAATGGGACAAGAATTATGGATGATAAAGAGAAAATAGAATCACTTAACTCCACTTTGCTTCTGTTTTCTCTTATTGAGAAAACTTACAAGGAAGCAAAGAAGGACAGCTCTCAACACAATGTTTGCATATGTATCATACAGGTTTTCTTGAAATGAAAATTCATCATTACATGATTTGAATCCTCTCTTATGTTCTGTTACGGACCTGACATGCTTTTATTTTCCTTTTTTTGTATTTAAGTTCCAATATTTAAGTTTAAAAAAATAGAAGCACTTAATACTTTGAAGATATATATATATATACATATATATATATGTGTGTGTGTGTGTGTGTGTGTGTGTGTGTGTGTGTATGCATATATATATATAATTGCTCTATTTTCAGTATTTCTTCTCTATGATATATTTTTTCTCTATGATATATATATATATATATACATATATATAGATATAGATACATAGATATATATCATGGAGAAGAAATACTGAAAACAGAGCAATTGATAACTCTAACAATAGTCCAGGAATATAGCCGTAAAGGACTACGCATGTTAGTATTATTAAAGCAATACCAGAAGAGGAATGAGGAGACATGACTTCTAGTCGGAGTTCTGCAACTAATTAGCAATATGACCTTGACAAGTTATTTAACCTCTTTGAATCTCAGCCTCCTCTTCTGAAAAATTAACGCATCAGACTGGATAATCAATAAATATCCTAATGCTTCAGGAATGCTCTGATTTTATTGTATGATGGTGATATTAGAGAAAAAAACAGAAGGGATGTATGTCAGAGACATTTGGAAGGAAAAATCATCATGACTTTTTCACGACAGACAAGGGAGATGAATGAATCAAAAATGACTGAAGTGGCAAATGCCACTGTCCTAGAATGGGAGAAAAAGTAGAATCAAGTCCTATCATTTATTAAGCATCTTGGAGGAAGGAAATGGAAAGTTATCTCCACATACAATTTCTTCCCCAGTGAAGACTAATGTACAATATAACAAAAGGAATAATTTGGAAAACAAAATACAATGTGGTTGCAATCCTTCCCATCACACAGACAAATCCTTAGTTTCCAGATTTAATTATGACTGTCCTTCTACTTTCAAATTGCTTTCCTTTAATGTTTATCACAAGGAATATGATATATATCTGATTTGAGGAGAATTTGATGCCACTGCCAAGTAATCTAAAAATACTGAAACATAATGTATTTAAATATAATTAATAAGGATCTTCTTATTGTCTCTCTGGTTAACATGAATGCTTTTCTACAAAATTGACCTCTTTCATGACTGAACATATTAAAGGAAATTAGTGTTCACAAGTTCTCTGTCTCTTTATCAGTCTCGATGCCTTGTCTGTTTCATTTTATTCAATATATTTTTGTTGTTCAATATATCTTCGTTGAAAGTACATTTTTTCCATTTCAACTTGTACCTTCATAATCACAGGCAGCATTGTCCAAGGCTGGCTTTGCAAAGAAACACAAAAGATCATAATCAGTCTGGATTGACAAATAGACCTTCCTAGGCAAATGGGCTGCTATTGGGAAGATTTTCAACAACAACAAAAATATTCCATAGGATATTTCCCCTAATACCGTAAAATACCAAATCCTCAATGTAAACCAGCTGGGAACAAAGTCATCTTGAATTATTGAAAAGTATGAATTTCTGAATAATTTTTAATAAATGAGGTTTGATTGCTTCCAAGTACATTTGGTAATTGGCAAACTGCTGCCAAGTTAAAGTCCACCCTAGGGTGCCTTAATGAAGAGATAAGACTATTTTGTATGTGCATATCAATGCTTTATTAATGTATATTTCTAAAGTACTATTCTCAAAACTAGACTAAATAGTCAACTATGTAGTGTTCCATCTTTATAAAACTTGCTTACTTTATAAATTTAACCCCATGAATTTTTTCTTTTCATAATTTATACATATATAAATGACAGTCTAGTTTTTATGAGCTGTCAACATTTCCAATTAGTTGATCCACTCATAATGAATATGCTTTATATAAAAACAATCAACAAATACAGTGAGAGAGAAGATGATTTTAATGTATCAATACACATTAATGTGAGATTTTTTTTTTCTTTCCAGACTACAGGATACTTCAAATTAACCAGTCATGGAACCAATCATGGTTTCAAATATTCACTCTGACAATCTCTATACTCTTTGGGCCAGAAATTCTACCTTGTTCTTACACTTGCTTAGAACTCAGTGGCAAAATACCTTGCAAAAACAAGAAAAGTCATGAGAATGCTTTGCTGCATGTTACTGAAAAATCCAAGTTCCATGTGCTTTGCTACCCAACAGACTAGTTTGAGGGAAATTGTGGGTGGGGGGGAGGGTGTTCTCTTATAGACTCACAATGGTTAAGGGATTTAAAGCTAGAAAGGGACTTCAAGTTCATTTAAACCTTTAATTTTGCAGATGAAGAAGCTTCTTCATATAGATTTATTATGGTCTTGTACACTACCCTTGGTCAACATTTTTAAAAACTGATAAATTTTAAAGCAAAGGAATTAAGCTGTAACAGGATAACAAATCAACAATTAAAAAGTAGGAATCATCAAAGCTATTCAGTACTGCTTAAAAATAGAAAAGTGGATTAATAAAACAGACTAGACAAAGAAGAATTAAAAACAATTTGATTTAACAAGGTAGTGTTTGATGAATACCCCAAACATATGTTATGCAGGAAAGAACTTTCTAATTGACAAAAACTTCTGGGAAAACTGAAAGTAATGTGGAAAGAAATTAGAATGAGACAAACTGCTTACACGATATATAAAACAATAAAAGAAAAGTGGATGTGATGATGCTATTAAAATTCCTAACATAAAAAACAGATCATGTAATTTTAGCAATTATATTAAGGGAGTGAATTCTTAAGCAACCACAGTATGGAGACAACTAATTGCAAAGGATAACTTTGAGTACATAAAATTGAAAACTTGAAAAATTGAAAACTAAATTAATGCAATTACGATAAGAAAATACGTAGGCATCTAAGAACAATCTTATTATATTAAAATTAATTATTATGCTTTGATATCCAAACTACATGAAAAACTAAAGAAAGTTATATCCATTCTACAAATGTGGTCAGAGAGTATCAACAGATGGTCCTCAAAAGAATAGAAAACTTGAACCATATGAAAGAATACACCAAGTTACTAATGCTAGGTAACAATGATCACATCAAATCAACTGATATTTCACCTCACATTCAGCAATTTGGCAAAAAAAAAAAAAACAAACCCAGGAATATCTAATGTTGTAGGGACTTTGAAAGAACAACACATTGAAACATTGTCATTGAATGTGTGAATTGCTATGATGTTTCTTGAAAATGATTAAAATGCTAAGAGAATGAATAAAATATTTATACTTTTCAACCAAGATTTTCCATCGCTAGGTATATATACCAAGGAGATAAAAAGGAAAAGCTGCATTTTTATATTTATATACCAGCAAATATCTTGAAATTAAGTAGATGTCCATTGACTAACCAATGCCAGAATAAGCCACAAATGTAATAAACTATTCTGTACTGTAATGTAAAAACTCATCATCAGATATTTGAACTGATAAAAAGTAAAGTAAGCAAAAGCAAGAAAACAATATATACAATGGCAATCATGATTTATATGGAAGCAAAGCAATTCAAACTACGTGTTGTGAAATTATAATGACCAACTTGAACCCAAAGAAGATATATAAGAGGTCATTCCTCCTATTTATTCACAGAGCTATAGAGCTATGAAATTCTGTTATACAAGTTCATGGTTGCCTCCATCTAGGGAGTCATCCAAAGCACTAAGAGATTATGTAAGTGGGCAAAGGTCATACAAATACTATGTGTCAGAATCAAGATTTAATTCTAGTCATACTTGAAATTGAGATTAGCTCCCTTTCCACTATGCCATACTACCTCCTGACTCATCCCATACTTGTCCCTGTTTATTGGCTTTTCCTAACCTGACAGAGTATGAGAGAAACTTAGAGGAAGTCCAGCATGTGGAATCGAGTGCTAAAGTCCTGAAAGGTTCCTTGGCAGCAAAAGGCCTGGTGGCACATGGTAGAGTGGCCATCAAAAAGCATTTATAAAGCAGCAACTATGTACCCAGCACTGTCTCTGGGATTAATAAAAAATAAAATCCTTTCTTTTAAGGATACTTACAGTATAAAGAGTAGATAATCATAAATGTCATCAAGTTCTGGGTTGAAGAGTTTCCCAAAGAGAGTATTTGAGAACAGTCAATTCTTGACTACCATGCTTCCAAACAGTGAAGAGTACAATAGGGTCTGGGGAAGGGTTTCATAGTAGTAGTTACTATAGTGAAACAGAAAACCAAAACATATTATAAGAACAAGACAACAAAGTCAAAATTCCTGCATCCCAAGCCTCAAAGAAAGATATGAATTGGTCTCAGGCATAAAAGAGCTCAATAGAGATTTTAAATATCATAAAAGAGAAGTAGAGGGAAACTTGGAAAGAGAAATTAAAGTGACACAGAAAAAAATCATTAAAAAAGAGTCAATAGCCTGGTAAAGAAAACAAAAAAATACAGAAAAACATAATGCCTTAAAAAAACAGACTAGGATTTGGCCTAAAAATCCAATGAATGGAAGAATAACTTGAAGAACAGTATTGGCCAGGTGGAAAAAGATATACAAAAAGTCCCTGAAGAGAAGTCCTTAAAAAATCAGAGCAAAGAACTGAAAAATAATGGAACAAAAACCAGCATCACACAAGATTAAGCAGTCATCATTTTAAAGGAACAGAAATTATCAAATATTATATTCAGGATTATAATCATCTAAAATTAGAGTCAAAACTAACATATCCAGAAAAACTGAGTATAATTCTATGGGGGGAAAATGAGCATTTGATGAAATAGAAGGCTTTCAAGAATCCCTAAGGAAAAGCTCAGAGCTGAATAGAAAATATGACATTCAAATACAGAGTAAACAGGATGGAGAAATCATAAGGGATTAAACAAGTTTAAGCTGTTTACCATTTTATGAAAAGAAGACGCATGTGGCCTTTCAGAAATTTATCAACTCCAAGGCTCTTAGAGGGAATCTAATTAGACAGAGGGCCTAGGTGTGATTCTATTATATTACAATAATTTTAAAAGAAAAATAGAAGGTTATGGAAGAGGAAGAATAAAGAAAATTATTTTACATAAATGGAGCATGCAAGGAAAAATTTATACAATAGAGGTGGAAGAAAGTGGGAAAGGCAACATTTTTCTCTTTTGGTGAGGCAATTACGGTTAAGCAACTTGCCTAAGGTCACACAGTTAGTGATTGTCAAGTGTCTGAGGCTGGATTTGTACTCAAGTCCTCTCCAATCAGTACTCTAACCACTACTCCACCTAGTTGCCCCAAACAGAAACCATTTAAACTTTATTTTCATCTGAACTGGTTCAAGGAGAAAAGAATAAAAATAAACAGAGGTGGGAATAGAAATTCATCCTACTTAACATGGAAGTAGGAGGGAAAGGGGTTAAGAGAAAAGGAGGGAAGGCAGAAGAAGAAGAGTAAATTAAGGAGTGTAGTGGTCATAAGCAAAACAGACTCTTGATGAAGAAGAGGCAGGGCAAAAAGACAGAAGAATGAGTATGACAATAAGATGGAAGGAAATAAATAGTTAACAATCACAATTGTGAATGTGAATGGGCTAAAATCACCCTTCAAAAGGAAGAGGATAGCAGAATGGATTAGAAATCACAGAAATATGAATCAAGAAGAAAAGTATACCTAGAGTTAAAAGAAAAGTCTGGATCTATGATACTTCGTCTGAAGTTAGAAAGGTAGGGGTGGAAATTATGATCTCAGACAACACAAAAGCAGAAATAGAACTACTTAAAAGAGGTCAGGAGGGAAACTATAAGAGTCTTTTACAGTATATCTGTCCATTACAGATGCATAGATATTGCAATAAATTTTGATGCATAGAACCAGTTGTCTGGAGTGAGAATGGCTAATCCCCTGAATGGTTTGTTTTTCTTTTTTTTAAATAGTTATTATCAGCAACTCAAAGTTTATGTCCTTATTATATTATTTTTTAAATTAAAAAAAAACACTTAAAATCATTTTAAAGTCATTTAATTCTTCTTGAATATTTAAAAATCATAATTACAAGTTTAATCTTTCCTTCTCAAGCAATCTTCTGGTATATAATACTCAGTGTCTTATTCTTAAATGTTTGCTGATTGATTTATTTGGGAATGACTTAAAGGGTAGATATTCTAGGAGGCTAATTATTATGACTTTGCAGGAATATGTGAAGAATTTTTAATTACCTCAGTAAGAATTATCCCTTAGAAGATTTTTCATGGGAAACTGACCAAGGTACAAAGAAGTGAAGTGCTTCACACAAGATGACAAAGTCAGTAAGCATATCAAAGGTAGGATTTGAAGCCACGTCTTCCTGACCTCAAGTTCAACACAGTATCTACTATTCCATGCTGAATACTATTGATGTGAATTCCTAAATTGTCATTCCATTGCTGTTTGCATATAAATTCATTCTTCCAAGTCTAAAGACCTTTTATTAATCTATTCACTGAATAGATTCATAAGCATTTCCTTATATTTGTCTCTTAATATTTACTATTTTATGATGAACATGAGGACTTCAGAGAAGCTTGGAAGGACCTATATGAACTGATGCTGAGTGAAATGAGCAGAACCAGGAGAATATTTTACACAGTATCAGCGACAGAGTATCAGGACTGTTTCTGCCTTTCAGAGAAATGCAAGAATCTAAAACATTCCCAAAAGACTATTGAGGCAAAATGCAATCCACATTCAGAGAAAGAACTATGGCATCAGATCATAGAATGAAGCAGACTAGTTTCTCTTGTGTTATGTTTTGTTTTGGTTTATTTTTTTCTCATGGTTTTTTCCATAATTCTTCAGTGCAACATGAGTAATGTGAAAATGTGTTTAATAAGAATGTATGTGTAAAAACTGTATAAAATTGCGTACCATCTTGGGGAGTGTAGAGGGAGAGAAAATCTAAGACTTATGGAAGTGATTGTAGAAAACTGAAAACAAATAAATTAATTACATATATATATATATATATATATATATATATATATATATATACACATATATCCTTTTATGCAAGCATAATGAAATTATTTACTTTGCCTATGCTAACAAAAAAATTCAAGGATGACATAGTGAATGACACTATATTTTATTTTTCCACCTATCTTTACCCTAATCACTAAGAAAATAAATGCAAAAGACTTGGCAGAGATAGTTCAAATTTTTTCATACAATATAATTTGACAAGATTTTTTATTCAAATCATAGTTATTTTGTGAGAGGAATTCTTCTGTCAAAGTATTTATAATCAGGAAGGATGGAAAACATCTAACACAATTAGGCTGAAAGGAAATAAAAGCAATCTATTATAGTACATTATATTCCATATTTCAGTATCTTCTTTTTAAAATTTATTTATTTACTTTTGGTTTTCAGCATTCATTTACACAAGATTTTGAGTTTAAAATTTTCTCCCCATCTCTCCTGTCCCCCACCCTAGCATGCATCCTGATTACTCCTTCCCCCAATCTTCCCTCCCTTCTATCATATCCCTCCCTTCCCTTATCCCCATCTCCTCTATTTTCTTCTAGGGCAAGATAGATTTCTATATCCATTTCCTGTATTTCTTATTTTCCAGTTGCATGTGAAAGCAATTTTTAACATTTGTTTTTAAAACTTTGAGTTCCAACTTCTCTTCCTTCCTCCATTCCCTCCCATCCCCACTGAGAAATAAAGCAATTCAATATAGGTTATACATGTGTAGTAATGCAAAAGTCTTCTATAAAAGTCATGTTGTGAAAGACTATATTTTCCTCCATCATATCCTGCCCCTGATTTTATTGTCTCTTTTGACCTTGTCCCTTCCCAATAGTGCTTACTTCTAATTGCTCCTCCTTCTATTTGCCCCCACTTCTATCATCTCCCCACACCCCACTTATCCATTTATCCCCTACTTTCCTGTAGTATAAGACAAGAGTTTCATAACAAATTGAGTGTGCATGTTATTTCCTCCTTAAGCCAAATGTGATGAGAGTAAGCTTCATTTTTTCCCTCTCACCTCTCCCCTTTTCCCCTCCATTGTAAAAGCATTTTCTTGCCTCTTTTATGAGAGATAATTTGCCTCATTCCATTTCTCCCTTTTACCAATCAATATTTTCCTCTCTCTCCCCTTAATTTTATTTTTTAGATAATCATCCCTTCCTATTCAACTCACCCTGTGCCCTCTGCTTATATGTATATAATCCCTCTAACTACTCAAATACTGAAAAAAATCTCAAAAGTTACAAATATTATCTTTCCATGTAGGAATGTACACACTTCAACTTTAGTAAGCACCTTATGATTACTCTTTCCTGCTGTGTTTGAAAGTCAAATTTTCTATTCAGCTCTGGTCTTTTTATCAAGAATATTTGAACGTCCTTAATCACATTGAATGACCATTTTTCCCCCTGAAGTATCATTCTCAGTTTTGCTGGGTAGGTGATTCTTGATTTTAATCCTAGCTCCCTGCACTGTTGCCACAGGTTTTTCCCACTGACCTTCCAATTTTTCCTCAGCATTGTGGGGTCATGATGTCTGTAATCCATAACAGGTGTGAAAGATTCAATCCTCAAGGCCTGCTCAGGTCCTGTCTGTGCCATAGCAGCCCACACTGGACTACACCTGGCCCCCTGTAAGGTTTAATAGATAGTTCCCAGGGACCTTTCAGGCTGTCTTGGCCTGGAGATTTACTTCACTGTCTTTCTGTGGGTTCTGCAGCTCCAGATTTTGTTTAGAGACATTTTTTACAGGTATTTGGCTGGACTTGGCAGGGGAGCTCTAGAAAGTCTATGGTGTTATTCTGCTATCTTGACTCCATCCTAGTATTTTTTTACTGAAAAATATTGACACCTAAGATTCTGTTTCTTGGAAGTTCCTTCTTATCTACAGATAAAATATTTAGTGATATAAATCTTCTGATAGATTAACCCTCTACAACAAAATTTCTGACTAAAAGGAGACTCTTACTGACTTGCTAGGTTATATGAAAAAGTATATTTGATTTTAATTTTCTTCCCTCTGAAGATAAGAAAATTATCTGGCACAAATGCATAGGTACTGTGGAGAGTGTTGTCTTGTTGAGGTAAGTTAAGAGAGAACATGACCTTCACCTTGATTCATTTAATCTGCTCTCATATCTTAGGTCAACAACTGCTAAAGGTAGTGTGATCTAGAGCAGGGCTTCTTAGACTTTTTCCACTTATGACCCCTTTTTGCATTTCATTTGTGTTTCTTTGGCATTGCCAGGCCTGAGCACACACAATGCAAAGTGCAGATGCTTTGAGTTCAAAATCAAAGCTGCAGTAAAGCTTCATGCTGCAATATGGGCAAGCACAGCCAGAAATACCTCAGGATAATTATACATTTGATTTTTAATTAATTTTTAGTCATTGTGCTTTCAGAAACCTTTAACTGTTGTCAAATTTTTTGGCCACCCCATCCTGAGTCATGACCCACAGTTTAAGAAGTGCTGATCTAGAGAGAGAGAAAGAAAAGAACTTGAAAGGATGCCATACACTTCAATATATCTTTTGAGTTCATTTTAAATGCAGAGAAATGGATTTCCATGCCTAATATATAACTTATAAAAAATAATTTTCATAGGTGGAAAATTGACTTTTAAGGAAGAGAGGGAGGACAGTTGTTTTACTCTTCTCAGCTCAAAGGTGAAACTTATGCTACATTTATCTGTCTTCATTCATATTAAGAAATGATGACATCTGGGGGCACCTTGATACCCAACTTAGGTTTGTACACTTCTACACACTCAATAAATGTCAGTTAAAAAAGGAATGTTCTACTTCACAAAGCTGTTGTGGGAACAAAGTGTCATAATGTGTGTGAGTCATTTTGAATTCCTTGGAAGAAAAATACTATTTAATTTGAAGTTTTAATTTTATTTTTACACTAACGAGAATGCACAGATATAGTTATCCAACAGATGGGATACTTTGTACTACAAATGACTTGTCAAGTTTTCCTGAAAGCTCTACAACCTTCCTTATTTGCTATTGTTGTTATAATTTTCATTATTCAAAAATAACTACCTCTAATTGGTTTTTACTAGTACATTTTTAAAAGGTAATGCTACAAAAAAATGTTAAAAAATGGAAACTAGCACAGCTGAAAGTACTCATTATTCTTCATAAAAGCAGAGAGTGAAAGCAAGGGAAGGTAGCAGAAGATAATCCATTTCTTAGGGAAGCAATAGAAAACAAGAAATGGTGGGAGGACTATTGTTTTGCTGCCCTCAGATTTATATCAATACGTAGATTCTTCCATACTTGGTGTCCTATTAGATGTAAAGAGAAAAAATTGAGAGGGAAAACACGAAGATTATATTTAACAAACATTTCAGATTCCTACTGAGAGGGCAAGTTGGCCCATTTCTTGTCTTCTATTTTTGCATTAAAGAAATAAAATGAACCAACATCTACTCCTGAACTAGAGAAAAACAAATTTCATTTATTTTTTAATTAAAAAAAAGATTTATGAGGTATCCATTACATGTAGGAAGTTGTATCAAAGTTATAAGGAAATGTAAAAATAAGAAGACAGTGGGGTAGAGATAAGTTGTACTCCTATGGATCAGGAGTGGAAGGAAGGACAAGCCACCATAGTGTCCATCTTAGAGTGCTCATGTGGTCAACAGAACCACTTTTAGAACATTTCTTTTGCTGGTCAGTGTAAATCCTGATCTAGGTCCTAGAGGTGATATCTTGTCACACATCACTTGGTTTCTACAACAAAGGCAAATAATGAATGATCAAAGAAACAGATTGAACATTACTGACCACCTTCTGCCAAAGGCTTTAAAAAATCCTGAAGAGAAGTTTCTGTGTAAATTATATAGTAGTCAACTTGATTGTCCCATATAGTAAGTGCAATGAAGGAATATTCATCTCATTTAAACTTTGCATTTCCTCCATTGCTTAACACGGTGCTCTACCATAACTGTTTTTAAGAAAAGGTTACTGAATTG
>JAQQSK010005496.1:0-14880 GCA_028658325.1 Potorous gilbertii
TAAGTGTGATGTGGTACCTCAGAGTTGTTTTGATTTGCATCTCTCTAACCAGTAGTGATTTAGACCACTTTTTCATATGATTATAGATATCTTTCATTTCTTCCCCTGAAAATTGCCTGTTCATATCCTTTGACCATTTATCAATTGAAGAATGTGGCTTGTGATTCTTTCAGTGAAAAACTGAAATGCTCCAATTTTACCTGGTGCTGAGCTGACTGGTGTTGGAAAACAGAGGCCAGGTGATGTCTTTTGAGATTCCCTGCAGTTGCCCTGGAGCTAGCCTGTTCAATGTGGGCTAGGGGTGGTTCAGCCACAAAACGTCTCCTCTGCTGAGGTAGAGCATAGAAAAATCCAGCAATTGGTGATACTACTTGTGCTAGTGTCTTTCTGATTCCTCTGGTGCTGAGGCACAGCTGGGGTCCTGGTGTTTGCAGTCTCTGGCTTCACCACCTGTGGGGCTCAGGATCTTCTCCTGCTTTGTTGAGTTAGGGCTGTCAAGGTCACCTCTGATCCTGCACTTGTCCCCTTCAGCCACAGCAAGAGAGACCCTCCTTAGCTACCTTACTAGCCTTGCAGGCTAAGAGTCTGTTTACCCCTTCATCAGCTCCCACTTTTCCAGGGTTTTTCCTGGGGAGATATTCTCTGGGATCATCAAAGTCTACAAGGTAAGGATGGTAGAAATTACTGATCACTGCCATCTTAGCTACTGGAATCTGAAATCAAACTCTTCCCAGTTTCCACAGGGTCCAGTTCTTTTAGCCCATTCCCTTGTTAGCAATGAATACAGTAAACCCTCACATCCTGGGATATTAATATCTTCCTCTGAATCATTTCTGCCTTCAAATAGAGATTTTTTATCTTGTGATCCTGTTCATGATATCACATGTATCGTCATGGCAATACTCAGAACACTGGTGGTGACTGAATATGCCAGTATATTTCTCATTCTTAAGTATGAAAGACTCTCCATACAGAAGGCAGAAGAAAAACTTTTATTTAAACAACAGAAAGTCAAATCTCAGAAGTAGAAAGCAAAATTCATCATGGTGGCCAAGAAGTTGATAGACTTGACCACAGTAAGGACAAAGCCATTCTCAAATCTCCCCTCCCCCAGCCAGGGTCATGTTTTGTCAGTTGGTCTGTGGGAGTTCACCTGCATTCTATCCCCTCCCACCTGACCCTTCTCACTCACTTTCTCCCAGTTCCACTCCACCCCTGCTTCTTCAGCAAGTTCCTTCTTCCACATGTGACTTAGGTGTCCAGATGATTTAAGAAGATCATATGGGTCTATTAATTAATGAGAAAGATCTTTCCATTTAAATTACTATTATAAAAGGTCATTTGGAAAGCTCTCTCACTTATGTGAGAGAGGAACTTGGTTTAGCCCCAGCCCCAGCTCCAACCCCAGGGCAATGGTAGCCACTGCTACAGCAGCAAGCTGTATCTGGATCTCTCTGCCTACAGACACAGGGCAATTCAAATGGCTGGTCTAGGTTGAAGTCCTTGGTGTTGGTTCTGGGGAAAGAAGGAGTACTGGCATGATGGAACTGGTGGTGCTTGTGGATATGGAATCCTACTGACATTTCCAGGGTAGAAAAGAGTGCATGTGGTTGTTCACAGAGCAGAGTGCAGGTCAGGATAGGAATAAACACGTCTCCTTTGATCATACCAGTTTGAAGGAGATGAGAATTTGTAGATCCCTGGACATATCTCTGAAAGCAGATGCACAAAGCTGCTGATACTTGGGGCAGTACACCTTCCACTAAAAAAAAATTAGCTCAGAGGTCAAATAATTGCCTGGGAAGATGACCAGAGGGGCAAAAATAAGACCATAGGGGGTTACTATCTTGGTGAAAAGATATTTTCTTATGATGGGGAAGATCAAAGAACACAACCAGAGGAAGATCAAAGGAAACAAGAAGAAGAAGATAACAAGGTCATATCTTCCATCCAAAGACTCCAAGAAAAATATGAAGTTGTTCCAGGCCATGAGACAGCTGGAAAAGGATTTGAAAATCAAGGAAGAGAAGTAGAAGAAAAATTGGGCAGAGTAATGAGAGTGATGTAAGAACATCATGAAAAACAAGTCAATAGCTTGCTACAGAGAACCCCCCAAAAAAGTTGAAGAAAATAACATCTTATAAATAGATCCACCCAAATGGCAAAAGAGGTCCAAAAAGCTGATGAGGAGAAGAATGCCTTAAAAAGTAAAATTGGCCAAATTGAAAAATGAGGTCCAAAAGCTCACTGAAAAATATAATTCCTTCAAAATTAGAATGGAGCAAATGAAAGCTTATGACTTTATGAGAAATCAAGAAATTATAAAACAAAAGTAAAAGAATGAAAAAAAATAGCAGACAATGTGAAATAACTCAATGGAAAAACAATTGACCTGGAAAATAGATACAGGAGAGATAATTGTAAAGTTATTGATCTACCTGAAAATCATGATAAAAAATGATCTTAGACATCACCTTTCAGGAATCCATCAAGAAAAACTACTCTAATACTCTAAAGCAAGAGGGCAAAATAGAAATCGAAAGAGCACACTTAACACCTCCTAAAAGAGATCCTCAAGGAAAACTCCTAAGAAAATGGTAGTCAAATTCCAGAGTTCCCAAGGAAAGGAGAAAATTTTACAAGCAGCCACAAACAATTCAAGTATTGTGGAAACACAATCAGGATAAAACAGGAGTTAGAAACTTGTAAACTAAGGGGTCAAAGGGTTTAGAATATGATATTTCAGAGGTCAAAGAAGCTAGGATTAAAAACAAAAATTGCCTACTCAGCAAAATTGAGAGAGAGAGAGAGAGAGAGAGAGACAGAGACAGAGAGAGTGAGAGAGGAGAGAGTAAGAGAGAGAACTGTCTTATATTTAAAGTGGTCAGTAACATTCCCCTTTTTGGTAATAAATGTGCGACAAGATCAATTAGCAAAGATGGAAATCAGACTTGTATCAGAAAGAAAGCTAGTTAAGTGCTTTGCTAATAATTTCTGAGTTACTGTGAGGCATTTGAGCCTACAAGGGTGGATGTTATCTCAACTCAAAGCTTTTCAGTTTTATACAAAAGTAAGAGTTTTAGTCAGTTCTCTTGATTAAACTGCTAACCGTATGAAAATTTTATATTTGATTTACCATAAGTTCTTATAGTTTTGGATTTTCTTTGACCATATAAACCAGTGGTCTAAAAAGATTGGGCATGTTATGCTACCAAGGAAAATAATGGGAGAGTGGGAAGTTGTGTTGTAAGTCATCCTTCCCATGATACCTGTTTCCTGGGATTATTTCCAAAAGCACAACACTACTTCATTCACCCATTATTACCAACTTTTCCCACTGTCTTTTCCTGAAAGTGGCCTCATAACACTATTCAAGATCCCAATCTCTCCTATTTGTGTTTTTGGTAACTCAGCATTATTGTAGTTCTAGGAAAATGTTCTTAGCATAGTGCATGAAACTTTATAAGTGCTATATACTTGTCTATTCACTTCCCTTGCCCTTGTAATTTAACTTCAACCTATGCATATAAATCTGAATTCCTATAAATATGTCAAAATTAAAATGCACAAAACATTATGATCTCAAGTTCTCAACATCATGTTCTCATATAAACCCATCCCTCCTTCAAGCTATCTTATTTTCCTTAAGATGACAACCTGTCTCCTAAGCATATGTGTTCATAATCTTAGAATAGTAGTGTCATAATCAAAGAGTTAGAAAGGGACTAAGAACACATCTAACCAAACATATACTTTAAAAAGATTCCCCTTGGCTATATTTGTAGGAAGTGATCCTCTTGTAATTCCTTGAAGATGAGAATAAAACTGTCATTCTCTGATGATTAAGCTTTTGGATTTTTTCTGTTTTGGATGTTTTGTATTTTTGTATTTGAGTTTTTCTATTCTCTAATGTAAACATGGGCTAGTCTAAGAGTGACCAGTTCTAACTTGGAAACCATGTCAACCCTAATTATATGGGTGGAGGTAGCTTTCTTTCTTAGTTTTATGTGGCTTGAAATTTGTAAGACTAAGCTATAATTTTTTCTTCCATCTTTTGTCTACACAAAGACTGAAAACTGCTGTATCCACCCCAATATGGATACTATGAAATGAACTGATAAGCATGTGAGGAAAATAATTCTTCATTCTCCTTTTACTCTGGCTCAGAAAAATGTGCCTGGGGTGGATTTCTTTTTTGGTTTGTTACCCTGTTCCTTTTCATATGTGACAGGTGTTTTCAGGACATTAGAGCCATGGTGACCTTGGAGCTAGGATTTAAGATAGGGCAATACAGTAAGCACACTTGGCATGGAAAACTTAAGAAGCCAAGGTGCCTGACACTCAAGTCACTGAAGGTTTTGGGGCATGAACCTGGACTGTACTTTATGACTCTTTGGGAACCAAGCTAACTAATGATCCAAAACCCCCGTAACTGATGTATGAGGAGGAGGTGTATTATGCTTCTGATGTATTTACTGAGGGAATAAGATTTTATATCTGGAATCATACCTTTCAAAGCAAATGTTTCTTCTTATAAAGTCTCCATGTTCCTTCTCCTCTCATCTGTTTTATTCATGGCAGCCATGCTAGACCCAACAAGTAGGAGTCTTAAAAAGAACACAATTGAAAAATGGCTGGATGATAGGGTTCATGACTACATCTTGCCAGCAACCAATCAAGTAGGTTATAGTTACCTGTATGGTAGGGATACAATAGGATTCTTGTTAGAACTGAAATTAGAATTGAAAAAAATGTAGGCAAACCCAGGGTTACACTAAGAAGCATTTCCTTTTATTGAGTTAAAATCCATCTTTATAACTTTAACATACTGCTTTCAGTTCTGTCCTTTGGTCCAAGAAGAACATCTTGAATTCTTCTTCCATAAAGTAGTCTTTCAAATTTGTGGGACATCAACAATGTCTTCTCAATTCTGCCCTTATACAGATCAAATAACCTCTGTTCCTCCAACCAATTCTTATGAGGCATGCATTAGGTGTTTTTTTCTTTATAAGATTCAATTTTATTTAATTTTCAGATCTCAAATCTCTTCCTCTTAACTCAACTTAACCAATTGAGTAGGCCATAAAAGTAAACCAAATTACAAATATATATCATTATGCAAAACAATTCACCTCATAAGACATGTCCAAAAAAAGAACATATATAGAGAACATATATAAAGAACTTATAAAAAGGAAGGAAGGAGGAAAAAAGGGAGGAGGAAAAGTAAACATGTTTATTCTGGACACTAAGTCCAACATTTCTATATAGAGAGGGAGATCAATAATATTTCATCATGAATCTTTAAGGTTTGTGGTTAGTCGTTGAGATCATCAGTGCTTCTAAATCTTACAAAGTTATGTATCTTTATAATATTTTGTTCAATAATTTGTCCTGATTCTACTTACTTCACTCAGTATCAGCAGACAAAAATCTTTTTACATTTTCTTTTTCTTTCTGAAATTGTTTCCTTTATCATTTCTTTTTTTTTGAAACTTTAATTGAGGGGAGGAGCCAAGATGGTGGAGTAGAAAGATTCACAAACCCACAGCCCATGGATTTCCTGTAAAAAGAACTCCCAACAAATTATGGAGCAGTGGAAGCCATGCAGCAACAGAGGGAAGGATATTTCCATTCCAGAGAGCCCTGAAAAACTGATCCCAAAGGTCCATCATGCACCTGACAGGAGCGGAGCCTAGCCCTTCCTTGGCCGCATGGCACAGAGAGTAGCAGATCCAAGCAGGCTTCAGGGACAGAATCTCTGATGGCCGTGAAGGTCCCTCCACCCACAGACACACAGGTCAGTGAGAGAAACTTCTGGGCTGGCTGAGAGGGGAGCGGGGTGTCTCCATAACTCAGGCCCCCTCGGGAGGCAGAGGCAGCGGGCGCCAGAGTCTCCCAGAGCAGGCAGGAGCTCGAGTCCATTACTGAAGGTCTCTGTATAAACCCCTGAGGGAACCGAGCCTGAGAGTTGGCCCTGCCCCTACCTGAGCACCAGAACTTAAGTTCACATTAAATAGCAGCCACGCCTGCCACTGAAAGCCCTGAGGCTGGGGAGCAGCATTTGAATCTCAGACCCCAAGCACTAGATGGGCAGATCTGGGCAGGGGTGGAGAGGAATCTTGAAATTGATTTATTTATAGTTTTCAACCTTGATTTCCACAAGATTTTGAGTTCCAAATTTTTGCCCCATCTCACCCCTCCCCTAACCCAAGACACCATACAATCTGATTACTCCTTCCCCCAATATACCCTCCCTTGTATCATACTCCTCTCTTACCTTATCCCCATCTTCTCTTTTCTTGTAGGGAAAGAGAGACTTCTATACACTGTTATCTCTACGTCTTATTTTCCAGTTGCATGCAAAAACAATTCTCAACATTCTTTCCTAAAACTTTGAGTTCCAACTTCAATCCTTTTCTCCCTCATGTCACCACTGAGAAGGCAAGCCATTCAATTTAGGCCACACATGTGTAGTCATGCAAAAGACTTCCATAATAATCATGTTGTAAAAGACTAACCATATTATCCTACATCTTATCCAGCCCCTCATTTACTCCATTCATTCTTTTGAATTTGTTCCTCCCCAAAAGTGTTTATTTCTAATTACTCCTTTCTCACATTCACCCTCTCTTCTGTCATCCCCACTACACCTCACTTAGCCCCTTCTCCCCTACTTTCCTGCAGTGTAAGATATATTTTCATACCAGATTCAGTGTGCATGTTTTTCCTTCTTTAAGCCAAAAATGATGAGAGTAAACTTCACTTTGTCCCTCTCACCCTCTTTTCCACTCCATTGAAAAAAGATTTTTCTTGCCTCTTCTGTTAGTCTGGGCAGTTTATATCTTTTAAAATAATCATCCATCTCATTTAGATTGTCGAATTCATGGGCATACTGTTGGGCAAAGTAATTTCTTGTTATTGTTTTAATTTCCTCTTCATTGGAAGTAAGTTCACCCTTTTCATTTTTGATAATGGTAATTTGGTTTTCTTCTTTCTTTTTTAAAAATCAAATTGAAAAAAACTTTGCAAATTTTATTGGTTTTTTCATAAAACCAATTCCTAGGTTTATTTATTATTTCAATAGTTTTCTTTATTTCCATTTCATTAATCTTTCCTTTGGTTTTCAGTATTTGCAATTTGGTATTTACTTGGGGATTTTCAATTTGTTCTTTTTTGAGCTTTTTCAGCTGCATGCCCAATTCCTTGATCTCTTCTTTCTCTCTTTTATTCATGTAGGCACTCAAAGATATAATACTTCCCCTAAGAACTGCCTTTGATGTATCCCATAAAATTTGGTAGGTTGTCTCATTATTGTTATTCCTAGAATGAAATTGTTGGCTGTTTCTTTAATTTTTATTTAACCCATTAGTTCTTTAGGATTAGATTGTTTAGTTTTTAATTAATTTTTGCTTTATGTTTCCATGGCCTTTGATTACATATAAGTTTTACTATATTATGAGAAGGATACTTTGATTATCTCTGTCTTTCTCTACTGAATTGTGAGGTTTTTATGGCCTAGTACATGGTCAGTTTTTGTATATGTGCCATGTGCCACTGAGAAAAAAATATATTCCTTTCTATCCCCATTTAATTTTCTCTAGAAATTTATCATACCTAATTTATTCAGAGTTCTATTCACCTCCTTTACTTCTTTCTTGTTTATTTTAAGATTGGATTTATCAAATTCAGAGAGGGGGATTTTGAGGTCACCCACTAGTATAGTTTTGCTCTCTATTTCTTTCTGTACCTCCCTGTACTTCTCCTCTAAGGATTTGCTATACTTCATTTAGAGTATGTATGTTTAGTAATGAAATTGCTTCTTTGACTATGGTGCCTCTTAGGAGGAAAAACTTCCTTCCTTATCCCTTTTGATTAGATGTATTTCTTCTTTTGCTTTGTCTGAGATTAGAATTGCTACTACTACTTTTTTTACATCACCTGAAGCACAATATATTCTATTCCAACCATTTATTTCACCCTAGGTGTATCTTCCTGTTTCAAATGTGTTTGTTGTAAACAACATATTGTTAGATTATGGTTTTTAATACATTTGACTATCTGTCTCTTTTTCCAGGGAGAGTTCATCCCATTCACATTCACAGTTATGATTACTATCTGTGTCTTTCTACCCATTCCTTTTCCCTTTGTTTATGTTTTTAGTTCTCCCTTCTTCCTTTCCCTCCACAGTAGTTTTAATTTTTGAAGACCACCTTCCTCAGTCTTCCACTCCTTCCTTCAGACCCCCTCCCTTTTAATCTCCTTTTGCCTTACTACTTCTTCCTTCTCTTTTATCCTCCATTTCTTTTCTTTTCCCCTTCCCCTCCTACTGCCTATAGAATTAATTTTATTTATATACTTAACTGTGTTGCACCCTCTTTGAAACCAATCAGATGAGAGTACCTCTCAAACAATGCTCATCTCCCTCCCCTCTTACCTTCTGCCGTAATGTATTTTTGTGCCTCTTTCTATGATGGAATTTATTTTTTGTGCCTCCCCCTTTTCACATCTCCCATTTCAATCCCTTCACATCCTTAAATCACATTGGTTACCATCATATCATTTAATTTATACCTACTTCCTCTGTCTATGTACATTTCATAATAAATATACACTTCTCAAGATTACCAACAGTTGATTCATATTGTGCAACAAGTTTTGTTTTGTTTTGTTTTCCCATCTACCTTTTAATGCTTCTTTTGAAACCAGCATTTGAAAATCAAATTTTCTATTGAGTTCTGGTCTTTTTGTCAGGAAGTTCTGGAAATCCCTTATTTCACTGAATGTTCATCTCCTTACCTGAAATATTATGTTCAACTCTGCTGAGTAATTAATCCTTGGATGTAGCCCCAGTTACTTTGCCTTACAGAATATCATATTCTAATTCCTTAGCTCTTTTAATGTAGAAGCTACAAGGTCCTGTGTGATCCTGACTGTAGTTCCTCGATATTTGAATGGTTACTTTCTAGCTGCCTGCAGTATTTTCTCCTTCAATTCATAGTTATGGAATTTGGCAATGATATTCCTTGGTGTTTTTAGTTTGGGGTCCCTTTCAGGAGGCGATTTTCTCACCTGTATCTATTTTCTAGGTCAATCTTTTTTTTCCAATTAGATATTTTACATTTTCTTCTATATTTACATTCTTTAGATTCTGTTTGACTATTTCTTGATGTCTCACAGATTCATTAGCTTCTACTTGCCTGATTCTATTTTTTATCAAATTGTTTTACTCAGTTAACTTTTACATCCCCTTTTCCATCTATCCAATTTTTCCCTTTAAGCAGTTATATTCACCAGTTAGGTTTTATACTTCCTTTTCTATTTGTCCATTTGTCTTTTTAAGGAGTCATTCTCTTTAGTGAATTCTTTTATTTCATATTTTCAAAATCATTGGCCAGTTTTTTTTTTGTTTCTCTAATTTGGGTTTTAAAATTCTTCCAGAACTCTTTCAAGAATAGAATGCTCTTTGTGCTTCAGGCCAATTCATATTCCCTTCTGAAGTTTCAGATGGGAATAGAATCTCAATGCTGATCTCTTTAGTATTTGTGTTTTGGTCATTGTCCCCATGGAAAGACTCTATGGTCTTTTCTTTTCTGCATTGATTCTTACTCATGATAATAACCCTTTCTCTGGCTTTTAAAGTAGATTTTTGCGTCTGTGGCGCAGGAAACTCTGTCCCACAATTCTTGTGCCAAAAACTTGAGTCTTTGTGTGCAGTGGCCTCTGGCTCTTTCAGCTAGAAATTCAAATGTTGTATTTGAGCTGGTACTGATCTGACTGGTGTTTGAAAACAAAGATCAGGTGAGGTCTTTTTGGGTCTTCCCTGCAGTTATCCTGGAAGTAGATTGTCAAGTGTGGGGGAGAGATGGTCTGGACACCAGAGGCTCCTCTGCTGAGCTAAAGTATAGCAAGCTCAGCTGTCTGCACTAGTGTCTTCCCAGTTCCACTGGGGTGCTAAGGCATGCCTGGGGTGTTGGCAGTTACTCACTTCACCTCCCCAGGGTTTTGGATCTCCAAGTTTGGTGAAGTGAGGCTGTCTGGGACAGCTCTGATCCTGAACTTACCACCTTCAGCCACAGCAAGAAGAATCCTCCTTAATGATCTTTCTAGTTTCACAGGCTAAGAGTCTGTTTACCCCTTCTAATGTTCCCACTGTTCCAGAGTTTTTTCCAGTGATGTATTCTCTAGGCTCCTCAAAGTCAATAAGGGGAGGATGATAGCAGTTACTGAACACTATGCCATCTTGACTTGCAGAACCAGAAATCCCAGGTCCAGTTTTTTCATCAATAATTCATGGAAGTCCGCTATTTCACTGAAGGACTACTTTTCCCCCTGAATTAATATACTCAGTTTTCTGGGTAGGGGATTCTTGGTTTTAATCCTAGTTCCTTTGACTACTGGAATATCATATTCCAAGTCCGTCTGCCACTTAGTGTAGAAGTTGGTAGATCTTGTGTCATATGATTGTATTTCTACACTACTCTAATTGTTTCTTTTTGGCTGCTTGCAATATTTTCATCTTTACCTGGGAACTCTGGAATTTGCCTACAATATTCCTAGGAGTTTTCCTTTTGGGATCTCCTTCAGGAGATGATTGGTAGACTCTTTCAATATTTATTTTACCCTCTGCTTCAGGAATAACAGGGCAGTTTTCCTTGATAATCTCATGAAAGATGACGTCTAGGCTTTTTTTTGATCATGGCATCCAGGTAGTCCCATAATTTTTAAATTGTGTCTCCTGGATCTATTTTCTAGGTCAGTCATTTTCTCAATGAGATATTCTAGGTCTTTTATTTTTTTCATTCTTTTGATTTTGTTTTGTAATTTCTTGATTTCTCATAAACTCCAACCTATTATCATTTTTAAAGGACTATTTTGTTCAGTGAGCTTTTGAACCACCTTTTCCATTTGATTTATTCTGCTTTTTAGAGCATTCTTCTCCTCATTGGCTTTTTGGACCTCTTTTGCCATTTCAGTTAGTCTATTTTGAAAGGTGCTATTTTCTCCAGCATGTTGGGATCTCCTTTAGCAGCCTGTTGTCTTGCTTTTCATGGTTTTCTTGTATTACTCTCATTTCTCTTCTCAATTTTTCTTCCAACTCTCTTACTTGATTTTCAAAATCCTTTTTGAGCTCTTCCATGGCCTGAGACCATTGCATATTTTTCAATGGTTTTGGATGCAGAAGCCTTGACTTGTATATCTTCCTCTGGTGGTATGTTTTGTTCTTCCTCATCCAAAGGAATGGAGGAAAGTACCTGTTCACCAAGAAAGAAACCTTTTCTAGTCTTTTTCTTTTCCTTTTTTGGGCATTTTCCCAGCCAATTACTTGGCTTATAAGTCCTTTGTCAAGTGGAGTGTATACTCTGGGTACTTGTAAGTTCTCACTTCCTCCAAAGTGGCACAATGAAGGAAAGGAGTTTACTCGTCTCCTGGCCTGGGTAGGCCCTCTGGTCTGGGAGCAACCGCAAGATTTTCTGCCCAGGATCTGTGAGAAGGAATCTGTGGTTCCTCTCCACAACCACCTTCAGCTCCACCACTCCAGTGCTTCTTCTCACCCCTGGGCTTCCACTCTGGACTGAGATTCAGATCAGTGCCTTGATTCTCCCAGGATCTTTAGGCTGAGGGCTCCAAAAATGGATGCTTCAACTTCTTGGAGGCCAGAGTTAGGGCAGGACCCTGCTCATTTCTCACCCAGGTGAAGGAACTTTCTTACCGACCTTTGAAGCTCTCTTTGGTGTTTGTGGGTTGAGAAATCTGGAAACTGCAGGTGCTGCCCATGATTCCATGCCCTGAAACCTGCTATGTTCCTGTCTGCTCTATGCTGTGTGGCCAAGGTGGGCTACATACTGTGGGCTGTGCTCTGCTCTGAGCCTGGTGTAATGGACACTTCCTGTCCACCTTCCAGGCTGTCTTGGGCTGAAAATCTGTTTGACTCTGTCGTTTTTTTGGCTTCTGATTCTCTAGAATTTTTTAGAGTCATGTTTTACAGGTATTTTATGGGATATGGGAGGAGAGCTACAGCAGCTCCATCTTGCTTCTCCACCATTTTGGCTCTCCTTTATCATTTCTTATAGCACAATAGTATCAGTTTCACATACAGTTTCACATCCATTCCCCAACTGATTGCACCCTGTTTGTATACAATCCTTTACTTCCACAAGGAGCTGCGATAAATGTTATTATACAAGGGAATCATTTATCTCTTTCTTTGATCTCTTTTTTGTCTTGGGGTCAAAAGGTATGCACAGTTAAATAGCCTTTTGGGGCAGAATTCCAAATTGCTTTTTGAGGATTTCTTCCATTGTATTTAGTTTCTTCTGGGTGCTCTTCAGCTTATCACGTCCACATGTTCGCTCATATTACGTATCCCACTATGGATGTTCCTCAAGGCTCAATATGAATCTATAGATTAAATTGGTAAATAGCATCAACAAAAATAATAACAATAGTAAGCAACAACAACTATGTTAATAATAATAAACATCTTATTCTTCATTGAGAGGCATACAGTCCTGCATGAAGGAGGAGACACTTCTCCATTTTGACTTGGTCAGGTCGTATCAGTAATTCTGTGTTCTACTCTGAGCATAACATAGAGAATGTTGAATATAAGGTCGAAAATATAAGAGGGCCCCCTTCTAGGTGGTCCAGTCCACTGTGTCCTTCTGTTTACAAATAGATTTGAGCTTCTTACATCAGTCCCCAGAACACTGACTGGTCTCTTGAATGAGATACATGATTATTCATGGGAAATTGCCCTAATAATATACAAAAGCATCTAAATGGATTTTTAAAAAATCTATTCTTTAGTCTATGATACATATCTAAGCGCCAGGACAAGGATTAGTATAATAATACATATTCTGAGAAAGGAAGTACCAAAAAAAAAATGGAAGGAAAAACTATGTTAGATTAAATATAAAACATTTTTCAGTGATTTTGAAGACTCCTAATGTGTGTATTATAAGCAAAAAAAAACTTGTCTTTATTTTTGACGCAAATGCTCAGTTGCTAATCTTGGCTCTATGAAACAATCAAAGTTGGAAGTGATCTATCATATAATGGACCCCTGGAGAATTCAACTGGGATCTATTATATCTGCAATATACTAAAATTCCCAAATTTTAAAAGCATCTGTCAATGCTTTCTTTATCTTACATTTATAGAGCAAACTTTTTGAAAATATGTATTAGACAAAATTTATTTTCCTTTCATTTAAACTAATTAATTTGGCCCATTGTTCTTACATTTTGAGTTGATTTCTTTCTGTATCCTGATTTCATCATTCATTGGAATTGCTACATATACTCCTATGTCTTTGACATCGTTGTGTAATCCCATCTTTATTTGAAGGTGTTGTCAAAAAAAAACTGCCTCAAATGCATCTATAACTTCACCTGTGCCTTATTATCTCTAATGATGCAATACAACTTTTCTAAATTTCTATGAATTTTCATAACTTCATCAATTCAACAAAGTGCATCTACCTCATATTCCAGGGGCCTTCTTAAATTTATACTGACATTTAGAATAGAAATTACACACAATGGATGCTCGTCAGTTATAACTCATTTTTTACATATTACCAATCCATCTTCTTCATTTATTAATTTATCATAGGATTCAATTAGCCCAAGATCCCAACTAATAGAATAAAATTTACCGTTTGAGAAAAACTATTGAGAAAACTGGAAAGCAGCCTGGCAGAAATTGGTTCCACACTAGCATTTTTTATTATAATCAAAAATAAATTTCAAATGAATACATTGATCAACATGTCAAAGGATACATTATGAAGGAAGAGAACAAAAAAGTTTCCTCTCTCCCACCTCCCTCTGCCCAACTGGGAATAATAAGGGACAGAAAGTGTCATGGAACAATTTTCATCTCAAAAATTTCTAAAGTTTTTGCACAAATGAAGCATATAGTTAAATATTTTTGCGGGAATCATTAACAACAATTTTGGCACAAGTTTCCTGTTATGATTTCCAAGTTATGTAGAGAATTGACTTAAATATATAAGAATCTATATAAATATATGAGTCATTGGTCAATAGACTAGTGGCTAAGGGATATAAATAAGCAGCTCAATAAAGAAGAAAGGCATACTATAAATAAAAATATAAAACAAATCTCTGAGTCTAATAGCAAGAAAAATACAAATTAAAACCATGAGATTCTACCTCATACCTACCAAATTGGTAAAGATGACAAAAATGTAAAATGATAATTATTATAGGTAATTTGGAGGGAAAACTATATTAATATTTGGTTGATGTAGCTGTGAATCTGTACCAACATTCTGGAAAACACTTTTGAATTACATACCCCTAAAACAATAAACTGTATACCCTTTGACCTATTCACACCTTTACTAGGAACACACACCCCTAAAAAAGAGCTTTAAGAAAGATGCATATGTACAAAAATGTTCACAGAAATCTTTTTATTGTAGCAAAGAGCCAGTAATAAATTGAGTATCTATCACATGGGGAATAGTTGAAAGAATTATGGTATTTGAGTGTGATAGAATATTATTACACCATTGCTATGGCCAGCTCAGTGGAGAGACTTCAGACCTGGGGGACATTTTGATCTCAGGCATGCAGTCAGTGATGAGGCAGGAGACAGAGATGTTACAAGCTCTGTTTATTATTAGCAAGTACAAGCCCTATATGCTATGCAGCCAGAAGTTCCATACTCATGGTAAGCTTGTGCTGTGATTACTTTCACCAATTCTCTTTCATGAACAAACGTATGTCTCAGTGACTTCCTCAGGATGTTTGTCAAATACCAAGATGTTTACCTAAGACCAAAAAGCCTTGGGGTTATTGTATAAGATCGTGGAGGGCTAACAAACCAACTTTGCTCCATTTGCAC
>JAQQSK010005497.1:0-14880 GCA_028658325.1 Potorous gilbertii
GGAAGGGAGGGATGATAGAAGAGAGGGCAGATTGGTGATATGGGTAATTAGGATGTCCAATGTATTGGTGAGGGGGGAGGGGACAAATGGGGAGAAAATTTTGGAACCCAAAATCTTGTGAAAATGAATGTAAAAAGTTAAATAAATTTATTTTAAAAAAAATAAATAAAAATAAACTTTTCCTCATCTTCTCCTGCCACTCTTCTCCAACTTCTTAAAAATCTAAATCAGTTTTCATTTCTTTCCTGATCCTGTGATTGGTCGTCTTTTCTGAACTCTAGCCGAAAAGGATTTTTTCCTTTTCAAATTTCATATGACTGCTTGCAGTGGCTTTCTTTCTTGTTCTTATCTCACTTTGAATTATATCGTAAATATTTATATACACATTTTGAGTAAATGAGATTGTGAGGTCCTTGTGACAAAGGTGATAACAGTACTACTACTACTACTACTACTACTTCTACTACTACTACTAATACTAATACTACTACTACTAATAATAATTCAAGTAGTCAACATTTATATGGGGCTTTAAAGCTTGCAAAGCACTTTATATGAGTTACCTCAAATGATTCTTGTATATCACGATGAAGCAAATACTTTTATTATGAAGATGTGAAGACCAAAAGGGAGGGGATAACTTATCCAGGGTCACATAGCTAGCATAAAAGAGAATCTGAGGCAAGATTTAAACTTAGCTATTCCTGATTCCAAAGTGAACATTTTATCCAGTGTACCATCCGTCTCTATTTCATACTTATCTGTTTCCTCAGCTCTAGTCAAAGTGCATTTATATATACTATTTGTGAAATATTTTCTTGAATTGAATGGATTTGATGTGAACTGATAATTACTGATTCTCTATACAATGTTCTTTTCATTAAAGCATTAAGGGTTAGACTGATAGATTTCCCTTCCTTCATGTTGTTCATCATAATATGAGAAAGATATTTAAGGAAGCAATTAATTAAATGGCAATTAACAATTTATTTATCAAGAAATAAGTAACAAAGGTGTAATTTTACACCCTGAAACAATTCATATATTCCTCAGTGTACTTAGTTCCCTTGGAAGGAGTGTTGTAAATCAGTCTATCAATCAGCTTTTATTAAATGCTTAATATATTCTATGTACTCTAGCAGGTACAAGAGAAATAAATATAAAAATAAACAATGTATGCCTTTGTAAATGTCACATTGTGGAGGGGAGAATAGATCATACAAATTATAATTACATACAAAACATGTCACCTAAGTATCCATGAAGATGATACACCTAGGGGCATTAGAAAAGGTTTTATGTGCCAGGTCATGCTTCAAATGAGATTTGTTTGGATTGTCTCATTGGAAGACATGCCTTGAATATTTTTTACGAGTTAAATAAAACATTGACTTAGAGTTAATATACTTTCTCAGGATGAAAATGAATCCCACGATTATGTAAATATTTTCTGTAGGAAAATTTTCAGTAAAAAAACAAAAACAAACACTGAAAATTATTATTATACAAACCAATATACTGGTGGTGCCCCAAAAGGAGCAAAGTAATAGACAGGCAGATGTAGCGCCAACACCATATTCACAGCTTCTATGGCGTCTATGAATATTCCAGTGCAATTCTGAATCAGGAAATATCACAGACGCTCCACATGGAAGAGAAAACCAAAACATTTATTCAGACACCAGAAAGTCAAATCTATTATAGTAACAAAAATCTATACACAATAACGATGCAGGGAATAACACCAGCTCCAAGACGTTCCCTGCCAAGCTTCCCACAAACAAGCTCCGTTAAAGAAATCACAAAGAGGCTTCCCTTAAACAAAATGCCCTTCTCACACTCACAGCCAGCTGTGGGCTTGCCTTCATCCTTCAGTTCTGACTGCTATCATGACTAATTTCCTCTTAGCTCTGATCTAGCTCTGCCTCTTTCTGTTCCACCCTTCCTGTTCCATCCTTTCTGCAAACTCCTTCCACCACAGACTCCATGTGACTCATACTCATGTGACTCAGGAATTTGTGTGAACCAGGCTGGTCACATGGACCTATTAATGAATAAGAAAAATTTTTTATAGTAAGTGAATGACTATGAATAGAAGAAATGGAGCAGAAAACAACAACAAGCAAATATATGTTTATTATAATGTTGGAGGAAGAAAAGGCAATTATAAATTATAGGAAAATACATGTACTGAACTCCTCCCCCCCAAAATATTATGCTTAAAGATGAGAATATGCATGAATTTGCTCAAACATACAATGGCCAAAGTGGCAATAATATGATAACTCGATTGGTGAAATATATAAATTTCAACAAATATGAGGGAAAGAAGAACGTCACAAAGAAAGCAATCTTCATGAGAATATAGGGTAGGAAATGAGAGAGAGGAAAAGGGAAAGAATATCTTTATCAATTGTTCATTCTTTAATTTTCCTCATTCTATCCCCCATACCACGAATTATACCAGGTCATGCGATGCAGCTAAAGCAGTCCTCCAAGTCAATAGCATATCCTCAGAAACATATATTACCAATATAGGAAAAGGGAAGGATAATAAACTGAACATGAATTTTTAAAGTTAGAAAATCTAAAAACGAAAAAAAATCTAAAATAAATACAAAAGTAAATATTGAAATTAGAGGGGAAATAGATAAATTAGTAATTAAAAAAGAATAGAAATATATAAATTAAAATCTGTTCCAAGAAAAAGACTAGTAAAATTTATAAACCCTTATCTCCTTTGATTTAAAAGATATAATTAAATCAAAACAATAAAATAGGAAATATAGAAGGTGAAAATAGCAAATGAGGGAGGGAAAACTACCAAAAATTAAAAAAATTGGAAACTACAATGCACAGATGTGTGTTACTAAGACTGAGGATGCAAGATAAATAGAGAAATACTTTGAAAAATATAAAATTTCGAAACTATGAGAAGATAAGATATCAATATTAAGTACCAAATCTGAGGAAGAGAAATAGAGTTAACTGTAAAGGAGCTGCCAAATCTAAAAAAAAGTACTCGACTTTTATAGATTCACAAGAGAATTCTATCAAACTGTGTTTAAAGACACAGTTAATACCAATTCTTCAGAAATCGATTTTAAAAATTGAGAAAAAATCCAACTACATTCTTTATATGAGCCAAATATAATCCTAATATCTAAATGAGAGAAAGATAAATTTCAGAAAAAACACAATATACCAACATTATTAAAGAATAAGATATTAAATGAAATCCAATTAAATATGTTAGCATGATTATATAAAAAAGCAATTCATCATTAAAAAAGTCAAAATAAAAAATGGAATCTATATCATGGATGTAACAATTGTTCAACATTAGATAAATAATATAATTAATTATATTAAAAACCATTATCATACAAAATAATATGATATTTTGTTAGATATTTAACAAGTCTTTGATGTTCTTTAGTGCTTAATAAATAAACCTGCAAAGTACAGGCAAAGAACAACACAAAAAAATAAACCACCAAACATCGTTGTAAAACTGTAATTAAGCATCATATACAATTGGAGATATACTAGAACCTTTTCCAATACAAACAGGAGTGAAGCAAGGATGTTTCAATTATCCCATTTTATAACTACTTTGTATAATTCTGGAAATGCTACCAATAGCAATAATGCAATAAAATTGAGTTAATGCAATAAAATGTGTAAGGAGGATATAAAACTATCTCTCTTCACTGATGACATGATAGTTTGCTTGGAAAATAGTACTGAATCAGCAGACATTTATTTTAACAAGTAACAGCTTTAGGAAAATTGCAGGGTATAAAGTAAATCCTGAAAGATCAACAACATTACTTTCTAATAGCAACAAAAGAGCAAGCAAAAAATAGAAAGAGAAATCCCATTGAAAATAACTACAAGATGCATAATATAACTGGAGAGCAATATCACTAAAGATTGGTAAAGTTTCAATTACAAAGTACTTCTTAACATATTAACGTACTTTCCAAATAACTGCAGTAATATTCAGTACTCATGGCTAGTTTGTGCCAATCCAATAAGAGTGAGATTACCAAAATTAATTTGTACTTTTAATACAATACCAAACAAATTACCAAGAGGAAACTTTGCAGGCATTTGTAAAATAACAAAATTCACTTGCTTAAACAAAATATCTAAATTATCAAAGGATATAATGAAAAGAAATAAGAATGAAGTGGAAATATTTCCAGCCCTCCTAATGTGTTATAAAATAGTAGTTATCAAAACCATGATACTGGTTAAAGAATTGAGTGATAACTCAATGGAACAGACTAGAAAAGTTAGGTTCAGGAACATTAGAACTCAATAAAACCATGTTTGATAAACTGTAAAATATGTTTCCTATTAAAAAATCCTTTCAATGAAAACCTTGTAAAACTGGAAAAGAAATTTGATAGAACTAAGCATAGACCAGCACTTCACACCATGCTCTATAGAAGATTCTCTATAAACGATCACATTTTAAAAAAATAAACAGGTCTTCTATCTCTCTCACAGATACAAGTAAGGGATGTATTCTTTACCAGATAAAAGAGAGAGCCAACTACAAAAGTAAAAATTGATAATTTTGAGTAATTGCACCTGAAAAGTCTCTCCACTGAAAATATTAATGCAACGTAGATAAAAAAGGAAGTTACTAACAGACAAAAGAAAAAATATATATATATATACATACATATATATAGACACACGTGTATATTATATATATATATATATATATATACATATATATATATAATATATATATGTATATATATATATAATTTGTCATAAGAATTTAGGATACTATCTATCTATCCATGTATCTATCTAATAGACATTTCTCTGTAGATAGATGTTCAAAGATATGAACAAACAGCTTTCAAAGGAGAATTGCAAAGCACGTAAACCAAATAGAAAAATATTCCACATCACTAATGAGAGTAATCTAAACAACTCTTAGGTCCCACCTCACACTCAGCAAATTGCAAACAAATGAAAAAATTGGTAATAGTCAGTGTTGGCAGGGGAACAATAGTCATGCTATTATATGACATTGTTGGTAGAGCAGTGGAATGATAATCATTTTGGAAAGAAATTTGAAATTATACAAATAGTGTGATTAAAATGTCCATACTCTGTAAACCAAAGACTCTGCATCTTGGTTTATATCCCAAGTAAACTATCAATAAGAACAAATAAAGTCCTCACACTTTCCAATTAGATAATAACCTGCAACTGAAATCAACATGTACTGTGATATAAGACGATTTCAAAATAAAAGTGAAAATAGATGAGGATGATGAAAAAAAATTGAAAATGTAAATCAGTCTTCAATCGCCATTATGTTGAGTTGAAAAGAACACTAGTGGAAGCTAAGACTCTAGTATGCAAATCTGGATTGTAGAATAATTTTGTGATATAACCTCTCTAGATCTGAAGTTCCTTATCTATACATTTAAGGAGTTGAATTAAATTACAGGCAAGGGTCATTCCATCTTTATAAAAGAACACTATAGAAGGAGTTAGGATGGTGGAGTAATAGGGCCAAGGACTGTTTCTGGAGCTCTAGTCCCACAGACTGGGGGGGGATCCAGTGACTGACCATGCAACCCCCTAACCCCACTGGAAGCGGAGAACTACCCTGACAAAGAGCTCAAATGTCAAGTAAATGACTGGGGAAAAGAATAAAAACTGGAAAAAAAATAAGACTACAGAATCTTACTTTGGTAACAAGGAAGATCAAAGTATACAAACACAAAACAACAAATTCAAAACTCCCTAAAAAGCCTCCAAGAAAATATGGATTGGTCTCGGGCCATGGAAGGGCTCAGAAATTATTTTTAAAATTCAGTAAGAGAAGTAGAGCAAAAAATGGGAAGTGAAATAAGAGTGATGCAAGAAAATCACGAAAAACATGTCAACTGTTTGCAAAAGGAGAATCAAAAATGCTGAAGAAAATAACACTTTAAAAGTAGACTAATACAAATGGCAAAAGTGATCTAAAAGGCCCATGAGGAGAAGAATGCTTTAAAAAGTAGAATTGTCCAGATGGGAAAAGGAGATCCAAAAGCCCACAGAATAAAACAATTTCCTAAAGAATAAAATGGAGCATGTGGAAGCTAATGGCTCCATGAAAAATCAATAAATTATAAAAGAAAACCAAAGGAAGTAAAAAATAGCAGAGAGTGTGAAATGTCTCACTGGAAAAACAACTGACCAGGAAAATAAATCCAGGAGACAAAATTTGAAAATTATTGGGCTACCAGAAAGCCATGGTAAAAAAAAGCCCAGATATTATCTTTTTACGAAATTATTAAGAAAACTTCCCTGATAGTCTAGAATCAGAGGGTAAAATAGATATTGAAAGAATCGGCTGATCACCTCCTGAAAGATATCCCAAATGGAAAACTCTAAGAAATATTGTAACCAAAATCCAGAGCTCCAAGATTGAGTAGAAAATACTGCAAGCAATCAGAAAGAAACAATTTGAGTACTGGGTAAATACAATCAGGATAACACAAGATCTAGCAGCTTCTACATTCTACTAGGGATCACAGGGCTTGGAATATGATGTTCCAGACGTTAAAGGAGTTACTATTAAAGCCATGAATCACCTACCCAGCAAAACTTAATCTAATACTTCAGGGGAAAAAATGGTCATTCCGTGAAATAGAGGACTTTCAGACATTCTTGGTGAAATGATCTGAGCTGAATAGAAAATTGCACTTTCAAACACAGGAATCAAGATAAGCATGGAACGGCCAACAGGAAAGAGAAATCATGAGGAACTTATTAAAGTTGAACTGTTTATTTTGCTACATTTCTACATGGAAAGATCATATTTGTACCGCTTGAGACTTTTCTCAGTATTAGGGTAGTTGGAGTGATTATATACCTATAAACAGAGGGCACAGGGAAAGTTGAATATGTAAGAATGATATTTAAAATAATAAAATTAAGGATTGAGAGAGGGATATATAGGGAGGAGAAAGTGAGAAATAGAATGTGGCAAATTATCTCACATAAAAGAGACAAGAAAAAGCTTATTCAAAGGCCGGAGAAGGAGGAGGTTAAAGGGAAAGAATGAAGGTTACTCTCATCATATTTGACTTAAGGAGTGAATATCATGTACTCTCAATTTGTTATGCAAATACACCACAGAAAAGCAGGGGCAAGGCAGTAACTGGGGATAAGGGGATGATAGAAGGTAAGGGAAATGGGAGGAGGGGTAATTAGAAGTAAACACTTTTGAGGAGTGATAGGATCAAAAGAGGAAATAGAAAAAATGGGGGCAGGATCAGATGGAGGGAAATAAAGTTAGTCTTTCACAATATGATTCTTATGGTAGTGTTTTGCACAACTACACAAGGATAACCTATATTGTCTTGCCTTCTCCGTGGGGATAGGTGGGGAGAGAGGAGGAAGAGTAGCTGGAACTCAAAGTTTTAAAAATGAATGTTAAAAATTGTTCTTAAAGGCAACTGGGAAATAAGACATAAAGATAATTGGGTACAAAAATCTGTCTTGCTCTACAAGAAAATAGAGGAGATGGGGATAAGAGAAAGGGTGTATGTGATAGACAGGAGAGCAGAATGGGGGAAGTGGAAATCAGAATGCCCACTGTCTTGGGATGAGTGAAGGGTAGAGATTATTTGGAACTCAAAGATTTGTGGAAGTGCCTGCCGAAAACTAAAAATAAATAATTTTTTTAAAAAGAAAAATATAAATATGTATATTTCAAATATTTGAATAGAGGAATATGTAACTTTTGATCCTATATACTAACACAAATAACAGTATGTAATGCCTCATATGTGCCAGGTATTATAGGAAGCCTTTACAAGTAATATCGCATTTGATCCTCACACCAATCTTGGGAGGCAGGTACTATTATTATTCTCATGTTGCAGTTAAAGAAACTGACGCAAACGTGTTAAATAATTTGCCCAAGGTCACACATAGCAAACATCTGAAATTGAATCTATCCTAGCTCTCCTTAGTTCTAATTCCAGAACTGTATCCACTGTGCCACTTAGTTTTTGTCATTATTTATAAGAAAAAGTATTATCATTGAATATGTTTTCTCTAAAATGTTAAAGTAAAAGAGGTAGTATATAGATAAGTATTTATTCCTAGTAAAAAAATACCAAATTATTTCCAGGAAATATCGTTTTTAGAAGCGCCAATAAAGTCCATACCACACCATGGCATAAGGGTAGCATTCAAGGTGGTTGTCAGCACAGTACAAATTGTGTTAATGTCAGAGAATCTGTGGAGGCTTTTACCTTAGGATGGATTATAAATAACATGTATTTTCCAAGGAATGAATTACACAAAATTATGAAATGCTAGTTAGTAGTTTCAGGATAGTATGGGTTCTAACAGTTTTTTAACTTCAGCATTCTCTTTTTGTAGAAGAGAAAACTGAAGATTAGAGAGATTACGAGACTTTTTAAAATTCATTTAAATGGCAAGTAGAAGAGCTAGAACTTCACATCAGGTCTTTTGATCTTCAAAGTTAGCACTCTTTCCACTGTTATATTACCTTTCTCAGAAGCTTGGCCTTCAGGTGGTAGCATTTTTTTCTTTCCTTTCTTTTGCTCATATTTTAGTTTCAACACGACATAACAAATAAAAAAGGTATCAGTTAACTGGTGTCAACAAAGAAAATGCACACTGTAATGAAATTACAGATTCTTTGACAAGATATATTTTGCAATTGCAAAAAGCAAACAAGAAAACCCAGGTATTTTATCATTGTTGATATAAATATTTGAAGAAGCAATAAATTTTTTAAAAGAAAATACCTTCTATAAAGTGATTTAGGTTTGGAATAACAACCACAAAACCACAATATTATTTTTTTAATAAATATCTGAATTTGCATAAGTGTGAAATAATTTCTACTTTAAAAAGCAGGAAATGGAGTTTAAGAGAAATGTGGCAAAATAATTACCAGGGAAAGTAAAATGTTTATTTTTGGCACTAATTGAAATTTGGGCCAACTTTCCCTTTCCTACATTCTTTTGCTTAATAGTGAACCTCTGTTTTAAAATGCCCTGATACGTAAATACTAATAGCATATAGCAGAAAGATAACTTTACAAATGATCTCCAGGTATTAAAGAAAGAAATATAAATAAGGGCATATTTAAATTCATATGCCTGCTTTATTTATTCTTTGAGGCTTAAATTTCTTTTAAAGGATTTATTTCTTCAGAAGTCAAGTCAATAACTGCACAACCACACAAATCATGTCCTTTATTAATTACATCTAAAACTTGTAGCAAAAATATTGAGCCAGAAGTCCAGCAAGGGGAATGGGAACTTCCTCTTGAACGTTATACTGAAAATTAGACACTAAATTTCCCAGAAAAGAGAGAAACCCAGAACCATTTCAGTAAAAAGTATTTAACATTAGGTTTTTGGATATCATGATACATGTCAGTCCAGGAATTATTTTATTTATTGTTAAATTTTTAGATGATTTGGCCTTTTGTTGCAATGTTGGTTATTCATTTTACTTTCCTTGATGGAGAAATTATTCTCTTTAAACAAACAAATGTCGTACTAACTTTCTACTATAAATAAGGCATAGAAGGGAAACACTATGTTCAACAAATGGCAATTGGTTTCTTCCACTGTGATTTCCTCCAAAATTAATTAATTAATTAATTTACAGTTTTCAACATTCTCTCCCATAAAGTTTTAAATTTTCTCCTACTCCCTTCCCTCCTCCCTCCTAATATGGCATGTAATCTTACATGGGCTCTACACATCCGTTTCTATTAAACACATTTTCACATTAGTTACATTGCACAGAAGAATTAATAGCAAATGGGAGAAACCATAAGAAAAACAAAACAAAATATAACAAAAGAGAAAATAGTCTACTTCCTTGTGTGTTCAAACTCCAAAGTGCTTTCTCTGGATTTAGATGATATTTTATATCATAAGTCCCTTCTAAGTGCTTTAGGACCTTGCATTGCTGAGAAGGGCTAAGTATATAAAAAACAGTCCTCGCATTTTGTGACTGTTACTGTGCATAAAGTTTTCCTGGTTCTGCTCACTTCACTCACCAAGAGCTCATATAAGTCTTTCCACTTTTTTTTCCTGAAATCTACCAGTTCAGCATTACTTACAACACAATAGTATTCCATTACATTCATATACCACAACTTGTTCAGTCATTCCCCAATTGATGCGCATTCCCTTGATTTCCAGTTCTTGACCACCACAAAAAGAGCTGCTGTAAATAGTTTGGTACATGTGAGTAATTTTCACATTGTTATGATCTCTTTGGGATACAACCTTGGAAAGCAGTATTTCTGGGTCAAAGGTTATGTACATTTTTATAGCCCTTTGGGCATAGTTCCAAATTGCTTTCCAGAATAATTGGATCAGCTCACAGTCCCACCAATAATGAATTGGTGTTTCAAATCCCCACATCTTCTCCAATATTTATTATCTTCCTGCCTTGGGATGTTAGTCAATCTGATAGGTATGATGTGGTACCTCAGAGTTGTTCTGATTTGTATCTCTCTATTCAATGGGAATTTAGAGCACGTTTTCACATCACTATAGATAGCTTTCCTTTCTTCCTCTCAAAACTTCGTGTTCATGTCGTTTGACCATTTATAAATTGGGGATGACTTGTATTTTTATACATTTGAGTCAGTTCTCTATATATTTTTGAAATGGGGCCTTTATCACAAACAATAGTAAAAATGATTTTCCAGTTTTCTGCTTCCCCTGTAATCTTGGTTGCATTGATATTCTTTGCAGTTCATAATGTTCTCTGCCTCTTGTTTGGCCATAAATCCCCACATTCTCCATCAATCAGAGAAATAAACTCTTTCTTACACCTCTAATTTGTTTATATTATCAGTCTTTATACCCAAATGATGTACCTATTTGGACTTTACTCTGGAATATGGTTTCAGGCATTGGTCTATTCTTACTTTGCACCACATTAATTTCCACTTTTCCCAAAAGGCTTTTTCAAACAGTCACTTCTTTTTTCAGAAGCCGGGGTCCTTTGGTTAATCAAATAGTAAACTGATATAATCTGTGACAATTGTACCTTGTGTACTTAACCTATTACGTTGGTCTACCCCTCTATTTCTTATCCAGTACCAAGTGATTATTTTTGATTGCTACTTTATAATACAATTTGATACCTGATACGGTGAGGCCACCATCCCTAGCATCTCTTTTCATTAATTCCCTTGATATTCTGGACCTTTTGTTCTTCCAGCTGAATTTTGATATTATTTTTTCTAGCTCAAAAAAATAATTTTGTTATCTGTATTGGTATGGCACTGAATACATTAATTGATTTAGGTAGAATTGTCATTTTTAGTATATTTATTTGGCCTACCCACTAACAATTTTTTGGAAATGCATCTAGATTATTCCCATTGTATATAATGCTTGCTGATGGTTTTAGGTAGATGCTACTTATCATTTTAAGGAAGGTTCCATTTATTCCTATGCTGTCCAGTATTTTCTAGAGGAATGGGTGTTGTATTTTGTCAAAAAGTTTCTCTGCATCCATCGAGATAATCATGCTATTTCTGTTTGTTTTATATATATATATGTATATATTCACGGAAAGTTTTCCAGAACATCTATGATTAACATATTTTTTTAAGCCATGGGGGAATGCAGTAGTACTAGCAGTAAATAAAAGCCTGACATTTCAGATGGTTTCCACTCCTCGGTTATGAGCTCAATTGTGACGGGGTAAGGGGAATCTGAGAATAGGGTGAGGTGCAGGTGGATGCTGGTTGTGGAGCTCTGCCTTATGTGGCTTCTGCCATGCTGGAGTAGTAAGGAGACTTGAGAGAGGGGGAATGATTTCTGTGCTGACAGCAAAAGGGGTCATCTTTCTCCAATGGAATGATAGAGATCAGAAAGACCAGGGATGACCCTTGAGGTTAATGGAGTTGCAACCTGGACCAGAACTCCTTGAAAGCAATTTGGAATAATGCTGAGAAAATTAGTTAACTGTGCACATATTCTTTGGCACAACAATATCACTACTAGGTGCAAAGGGATCATATGTACAAAAATATCTAGAAGCTCTTTTTGTGGTGGCAAAGAAATGGAAACTGAGAAGATTCCCATTACTTGTGGAATGACTAAATATATTTTGGTATGCAAAGCTGATAGAAAAAATATTGTAAGAAAAGAAATCACAAAAGGAACATTTTCATAGAACCTAAGAAAGACTTGTATGAATCACAGCAGACTGAAGTAAGCAGAACAAGAGAAGAAATATGCAATGACAATATTATAAAGACAAACAACTTTGAAAGATTTAAAAACAAACCATCACAGTGACTAAACATTTTTTCAAGAGGATTTTTGATAAAATATACTACTCAAATTCTGATATTTTAAGAGATCGACTTTCCTATTTCATGTCGCAATGAATAATCTAAATTAATTTCGTTTAATAGTGACAGATTGGGGGGGGAGGGTGGAGCCAAGATGGCAGAGTAGAAAGATGCACATACTCTAGCTCTTCCCTCACAGCCTATGAAATACCTGTAAAGAATGACTTTCAACAAATTCTAGAGCAGTAGAAGCCAAAGAACGATGGAGTGAAGGAGATTTCCAGCCCAGGGTGACCTGGAAGGCCAACGGGAAAGGTCTGTCTGACCATACGCAGAAAGGAGTGTAGCCCAACTTTGTCTAAACAGCCCAGGAGGAGAAAGACCATAGCAGGCCTCATGGGTGAAATCTCAGCAGCAGCAGAGGTTTTCATATCCCTCAACCCACAGATGCCAAAGGCAGCTTCAAAGGTCAGTGAGACAGCCTTTTCAGCTGGGTGAGAAGGGAGTAAGTTCCCACCCACCCCACCCCCGCCCCAGGTCTGGCCAGAGGTAACACAAGTAGAGGCAGAAGCAGCAGTAGCAGCGAGTTGGTTGTTTTGGGAGCCCCAGCAGGCAACAACCAGAGTTCATTTTTGGAGTACTCAGCTTAAAGCCTTTAAGGGAATCGAGCAACTGATCTGAACCTCAGCCTTGATGGTGCCCTGCTGCCTGCCTGAGGCCCCTGGAGGTACTGAACAGCTGATCTTAATCTCACACCAAGTGGCAGCCTGTACCTGGGAACCTGTCCCCTAAAGCCCCTGGGGGAATTAAGCAGCTGATCTGAACCTCAATCCTAAGGGCTGGCTTGGCAAAAATGAGGCAGTTGTGGAGAGAGAATTCTACTACTCTCAGATTCTGGGCAAAAAACTTGATAATTGCTCCTAGACTAGTGTGCAGGCTTGATTGTGCCATCTTGGAGGAACTGAGATCTTACATATCCCCAAAGTATACCCTAATAATGACAAAGGATCCAAAGTCAAGTAACTGGCTGGAAAAAAGCCCCCAGAAGGGAAGACTATAAGACTATAGAAAGTTATTTTATTGGTGAACAGATATTTTCTCCCATACTTTCAGGTGAGGAAGAACAATACTTACCACCAGGGGAAGAAATAAGTCAAGGCTTCTGTATCCCAAATAAATAGCAATGATCTCAAACCATGAAAGAGCTCAAAAAGGATTTTGAGAATCAAGTAAGAGAGGTGAAGAAAAAATTGGGAAGAGAAATGAGAGTGATGCAAGAAAATCATGAAAAGTGAATCAACAGCTTGGTAAAGGAGACCTAAATAAAATGCTGAAGAAAACAACACCCTTAAAATAGGGTGACTCAATTGGTTAAAGAGGTTCAAAAAGCCACGGAGAAGAAGAATGCTTTAAAAAGCAGAATTAGCCAAACAGAAAAGGAGGTTCAAAAGCTCACTGAAGAAAACATTCTTTAAAAATTAGAATGGAACAGATGGAAACTAATGATTTTATTAGAAACCAAGACATTACAAAATAAAACCAAAAGAATAAAAATAGTGGAAGGTAATGTGAAATATCTCATTGGAAAAACAACTGAATTGGAAAATAACTCCAAGAGACATAATTTAAAAATTATGTGACTACCTGAACGTTATAATCAAAAAAAGAGCCTAGACAGTTTCTTTCAGGAAATTAGCAAGGAAAACTTCCCTGATATTCTAGAACCATATGACAAAATAAATATTGAAAGAATCTAACAATCACCTCTTGAAAGAGATTGAAAAAGATAAACTCGTTGGAATATGTAGCCAAATTCCAGAGTTTGCAGGTCAAGGAGAAAATACTGTAATCAGCTAGAAAGAAACAATTCCAGTATTGTGAAATACAATAAGGATAACACAAGATCTAACAGCGTCTCAGGCAAGGGACAGAAAGGCTTGAAATATGGTACACCAGAAGTCAAAGGAACTAGAATTAAAACCAAGAACCACTAACCCAGAAAATCTGTGTTTAATAATTCAGGGGAAAAATTGTCATTCAGTGAAACAGAGGACTTTCAAGCATTCTTGATGGAAAGACCAGAATTGAATAGAAAATTTGACTTTCAGATACAAGAATCAAGAGAAGCAGGAAAAGGTAAACAAAAAAGAAAAATCATTAGGGAATTACTACAGTTGAACTGTTTACATTCCTACATGGAAAGATAATATTTGTCACTCTTGAAACTTTTCTCACTATCTGGGTAGGTGGTGGGATTATACACACATACACATACACACGTATACATATATGTGGATATATCTATATCTATCTATCTGTCTGTCTTTCTCTCTATATCTATATAGATATACATATAGATATCTCTCTCTCCCTCTCTCTCTATATATATACATATATATATAGAGAGAGAGGGAGAGAGAGCTCATGGTGAGTTCAAAAGAAGGGATTTTTTATATTTATATATTATTATTTATTTATTTATTTTTTATTTTATATATATTTATATAAAAATATATTTAGATTTATATTTATATATA
>JAQQSK010005498.1:0-14879 GCA_028658325.1 Potorous gilbertii
TAATGAATCCACTCAGGTGTTTGCCCATGGTACTTACTCTTTTTTTTTTCATCTTGTCCTTTCTCCAAACAGAAGCTAAAAGAGTGGAAATCCACAACTTTTCACAGCTGGCCTAATCACTCTGACCTAAATGAATGAGACAAGTAAACCCTAAAACCTGACCCTTAGTTGTCCCTTAAATTGCAAACAAAATCCCAAGTAAATTTCTAACAGGAAGTAACATTATCTAGTTAAAGCTTATCAAAAATGGCTGGTTTGGAATCTATACTAATTTCTTAATGTCAGTGTGTTATCAGAAGTTTTAGGAGAGGTGTGGTGTAGTAGCTAATTGCACTGAATCTGGAATAAAACAACAACCTACTTTTGAATCTGACTTTCCTGTTTAAAACCTATGGGACCTTTCACAAATCACTTCATCTCTCCTTTCAATTTGCTTCAGTAAAAATCTTAAGGATTAGACCGAGTGAGCTCCTTAGAACTCTAAACCCTTTGACCCGAAGAGAAATGGTTAGACCCATTATCTAGTGGAGCAGTCACAGGGTCTAAGTTATAAGCTAACTTTAGGTCAACAGATGACGAATAAGAGGACGTGGGATTTAAGGAAGACCAATGATAGCTACTCTAAGTTCTCCCAAGTAGCCAGAAAGTCCATATTTGGGATAAAGAAAATGATACATGATAGATAAAGCACTTATTAAGTTTTACTATGTGCCAAGTATTGTGTTAAATGCTGCAAATACAAAGGTTTCCAGAGGAAGAAGGAAGACTAGTCAAAAGTTTAAAAAACTTTTTAGTCCCAGGGCTTCAACCTTTTGTTTCTTATTTCATTTCCAACCAAGAACTTGTTAATAATGTCTTCTCTATGCAGGTAATTGCTGTGTTGGTCTCTTAAATTTTAAGTTGTAGTTTTTCTACAAGATAGTAATCCCTCTGTAGAAAAATGAAAATGCAGTGTAATTTTTTTAAAGGTAAGCTTGGGAATTGAATGATTTGAAAAATGTTTGCATCTTAAGCATCCCTAGTAGAACTTTAAAGAAAACTACATATTGGAGAAAACTCAATAAGCAAATAAGCTATTATGTTTGTATTTTGTAAAAGGCAAACAACATTATGTGAAGTAGAGGTGATAACTTTGAGCAATAAATTAGCATAAGAAAAAAAAAAAGAAATGGTACCGCAACAGAAATTGCCCACTTATCTCTGTCTTTTCACGATGTAGTTATCTAGTCTCTTCATTTTTCTGATATATGAGTCACTATCTTTATTTCCTGAGTGAACAGGAGTTACTTACTAAATGTTTATGCAATGGAATGTAAACATGTATCGCCACAATTGCCTTATTGCCCTATTGTCATCTGGACTTGGTTGATTTCACCCAAGCCCAGAATTTTAGAAATGGAAGGGAGCTCAACAGTCATCTATTCCATTCTTCCTCCCAAAGTAACTGTCACTTGAACATACTTGACAAGGAGGAGTCATCCAGACTCAACATCTGTAACACAGGATAACCCAGGACCTCCTTTTTGGGCAGTTCTAATTGTTAGGAAATTTTCCCAGATATAAAGTTTAAAAATTTAAGCCTCTATAATTTTCATCCACTACTTCTGGTTCTCCTAATACCAGACAGAATAAGACTAATTTTTCTTCCACATGGCAGCTATTCAAATTCTGGAAACAGCCATCATATCCCCCTGAGTCTTCCCTTCTCTAGATTAAACATTCTCTGTTCCTTCAACTGGACTTCATATGAAAGGGATTCAAGGCCTTTTCCTTCACCATCCTGAATGCTTTCCTCCTGATCTCTATTAACTTACCAATTTCCTTCTTGAACTGCTTAGAATACAGTATAGAGGGACTTAACGTTGTTTTTTTTTTTCAGTTGTTTCTTACTCTTCATGTCCCAATTTGGGGTTATCTTGACAAAGATACTAAAGTAGTTTGACATTTCCTTCTTCATCTCATTTTATAGATGAGGAAACTAAAGCAAATAGTATTAAGTGAATTGCTTAGGGTCACACAGTTAGTAAGTGTCTGGGGTTGGATTTGAACTCAGGATGGTGAGCCTTCCTGATTCCAGGCACAGCACTCTATCCACTTTGCTACCTATAGAGGGGGACAGTTTCTTCCTTATTCTTCAGTCATTTCTCTGTGGATCTCATGGCTTTTGGCCTTTCACATATGTGATTCTGAGCTGAGTAAGCTTGGTACTTTCATATGACAAGCAGTGACTCAGTGGCATTTCAAAAAGGGAATGATTCCTCCCCTCACATTGTGAAAAGGATTGGGATGAAGGGAAAGGGAAGGGGCAGATGCCTAAGCAAGCCCGTGGTTTTGGATTGCATCTTCTTTGCTTGTTTTTTCCTTAGGTAAATGAGTGTTGATCGTGAAAGGACATATCCAGGCTTGAAGATGAATTTGTGAGTTTAAGAGGTCCAGAGGTGATGGAGCAGACTGGTGGCAGGAAGTTTCCATATTGGGGATGAAACCCTCAGCAAGAGGAGGAGCCCAAACCCTGGCCTAGTTGTTGTGAAAACATAAACTTTGAGGAGACTATACAGAGCCAAGAAGAAATATAAAAATGATAATCATATTTGTTCAATAGTTTTGGTGACTACATTGTATTTTAAGGATGTTTCAGTCTCAGTCTTCTGGCTGAATGTAACAGGAGTTAATACTATCATTTAATTTGATTATGTTTCTGTAAATGTGAGAAAGTATAACAGTAGTCTTACATTAAGTTACTGAATCCTATTTTAATTCTTCCTGTGACTATGTGCTTGTGAGGTTTTTAAAAATAATTTCTTCTGTATGTAAGAAATAAATACTTGTCCTGTAAATGACTTGGATTGTACATTAATTACCACGCTACACCACTCCTTTTGGAGAGATCCTAGGCATGGGCCCAAAACTGAGCTTATAGTAAATTATTTCCAGGATAGTAGGCTGGAGATTTAAGCAGGAAAAGAGTAAAGGAAAAAAGAAGCCTTTTTCATTAGAGGCTAAGGGCCTCCTTGCCCTAGAACATCCTTCTCAACCTAGAATATGCCCCACAATTCCTACCCCTTTCTCTCATTGGTGAGTTGCTCCTGGCACCTCCATTTTGTGAAAAGGCTCAGATCAGCCTTGATTCCTCTCACAGCTCTATTTCTGACTCCTGGACCATACCCCTATTTAGTACCTTTTTATTTCCCCTTGCTCATTCTTTGCCCTTTTATATTTTGTCTTTCCTACTAGAATATAAGCTCCTTAAGAGCAGGGAATATCTTTCTGTTAGTATTTGTATTACTGACACTTAGCACAATATCTAGCATGTACAAACTTCATTAAGCTTTGTTTCCTTCTGTACTTCCTTCAACGAGAGTAGAATCAGTGCCTCTGTACATTGGATCCCTCAATGAGTTATTATTAGACCAAGACCACATTAGGTTTTTGACTTCCTTCTCATACTGTTGACTCATATTGAGCTCCAGTAAACTAAAATTTTTTGGTCTTTTTCAGATAAGCTGCTAGATTAGCCAGGCCTCTCCCATCCCATAATTGTGCAGTTGTTTTTTTTTTTCAAATAAAAATCCAAATGTAAAGTAAGTGTAAGAGTTTACATTTATTTCTACTGAATTTCATCTTATTACATTTCATTTCTGCTTCCTCCATTATATAACTTCCTGGTCATAGTGTTGTAGAAATATTTTCTCCATTATTTTCTGATTCTTAAATTTTATATACATGTATACATATATATACATATATATATATATATATATATATATATGTATATATATATATATATTTGTGTATTATCTAGAAGACATTTAAGCATTTCTTTTAGATTATAGTTCTACATTTTGATAGATCAATAATCTCATCAATTTAGGGCACAATCTACTCATGCCCTCTTACCTTGTGTGAATCTCTTCCATGTCTTCCCTCAACAAAAGTTCCACTCAATATGTGGAGTTCTCCTGACATTGCATCTGTGCTAGTGGAGCATATGAGCTCTCGTCCATCACTTACCTATTCTTTACTATCACCACATGACCAGTCAACTTTTTTTTCTTGTCATTGTATTTCTCTGATGACATCCTTTATCTCCATTCCTCCTCCTACCTCCCCCAGTTCCTGGTTACTAATATGCCTACTCATGCCTGACATATATATCTCTATTTTGCTTTGTGTAACCCCCTCGCCCCAGTCAAATTAAATTCTTGGGAAATCATGGTTGGTTTTGACTTACAGATGTACATCACCAGAAGAATGTTGAAATGAAAAATATGATTCTTTGGGAAAAGCTTGCAATACTTAAAAGCATGTGTGAGTTTTTTTTTTCCAAAGACCATTCCATCCTCTCTTTTAGATCAGTTCTAGACCTAGATCACTATCAACAAATAGTTTATTGACAGCAGATGAACTGATGTAAAACCATGAGGTTGTTCATACAGCTGATTTAAACATATTTCATTGTCTGAATAATGAATATTCAGTCATTTTGTTTTTCATTGTGAATAGTTGTCAAATGCTTTTACATAGTTATACATTTTTGTTTAGGAAAGAAGGAAGCAACAATTTTTTACGCACCAGTATTATCTTATTTGGTCTTTACCAACTTATCTTATTTGGTCTTTTACCTACCTTGAAAAGTAATGCTGTTTATTATGCCATTTTATTATTAAGGAAACTGAAGCAGACAGGTTAAGTGATTTGCCCAGGGTCACACAAATAGTAAATATCTGAAGCCAAATATGGACTCAGATCTTCTTGACTTCAGGTCCAGTAGAGTGCTCTACCTTTTGAACCCCTTAGTCACCATTTAGGAGACTCAGCAGTATTTCTGAGTTTGATGCTATCAGCTGAATGTCATTGGCAAATACTAGCATCTGAAGAAAGGAATCACAAAACTACAAAACTGGAGGGACCTTGGTAGGCATCCAACACATACTTGAAAAAGAATTCTCTCTATAATCTAATATCTGATAAATGATCATCCACCCTTTGCTTCAAAACCTCCAGTGAGGAGAGACTGTCTTCCTTCAAAGCAGCCCCTTCCACTTTTAGAGCCCTCAGTGTTAGGGACCTTTTTCTTCCGTCATACCTAAACTTAATACTCTCTAATTTTTAACCATCTGACTACTGTGACCAAACACAACAAATCAAATTCCTCTTCTTTGTGGCAGGAACTAACCATCAGTAGGGAATTCCTCTTTCATCTTCTAAACTCTATGCTAGTCATTCTCTATGATGGTGTTAAACACCTTTGACAAGCACATCTTCCTGCTTTAGGCTTAAATTAATATTTAGAAATCAATGTCAAAGTTTCTGTTGTTCCAGTTTTCAAGTAATCCTTTATGATTTTTGACATATGCATGACAGACTCCTGATTGAGGAGAACCTGAAAGGTGATGTTTTGTTTTATTGAATCGAATAGAGTAAACAAACAATATTTGGACCTTGCATTCTCTCTACCTTTCATTGAGCGCTGCTATAGAACAGCCTTTATGCAAGCTTGCCCTTTCTATTCTCATGCATTCATCTAGGATGCTTTTGCTGTATGTACAATTTATTAACATGAATAATGTACAGATGAGAAAATATACTTGTGTCAAAAATTATTCTTTCTGTCACCTTTATTTTGATAATGCTCAAATCTAAATTTTTTCCAAGTCTTTAAAATTATATCCTCTTTCAAATATCTTGCCAATCAATCTCTTAGTGCCCTTTATGTTGTGTTATACCTAGAATTGACATCCATTGTCCATAACTGTTGTCTGGATGCTGTTTTTATGTTGTTTTCTTTAGTGCCATTTCTACTTCTTCATGTGATGTTTGAGTCAAAAATGTGATGACTCCGCTCTAATTAATGGAGAAGAGAGTTTGTCATAGTCATTACAGATCTTTTTCTATTTTGTCTGTTTTCATCTGTTTCTCATGCTCATTCCAGTATCATTTTTGAATGTCCTCAGCATAGTTTTGTTTAGTTGTATCTCTGGCCAAGCTTTCTGCAAATCCATTTTTCCCTCTAACGCTTTTCCCTGTTTTGTGAAACTATATTGCTCACAATTTTTTGCCATACTCCTACATAAAATCTTGCAAGCAAATTTATATTATAAATTAGTGTTGCCCTTGGCTACCATATCTCTTTCCTTGGCAGGAGGATCAAATGTTTACTGGCTGAAAGAAGCAAATAATATTTTAGAAGCTTGTGCCAAACTTGAAAAGAAAGGGCTCAATTAATGAGGATTTATTATTTCCTAGTTTGAAATTATCATATTAGAAACAGATACCAAGTATTCATTTTCATGTAATAGAAAAATATTTATTTTTCTTTTAAAAAAATAAACACTTTGTTATTTTCTACTAAAGGGTCTTCTAGTGTTTCAAGATTTTTTGTCATGACCATGAATATTAGATTTGTCTTGTAAAATTTTTTATCTCCTTATGATATCAAAGCGTTACTCATGATATTTTATTTATGCATCCAAAAACTCCAGGAAGAGACAGTCAATATTATCCTTACTTGATATTTTATAATGAATGTATTTTTTCTGAATTCCCCACGTAATTGATTTTTTGAAAAAAAATATTATTTGGATATTTGAAATATCCAAATTGATTAGTTGCTCTATTCAGACTCACTTAATATTTGGGAAATTTGTACCAGTTTGTGATCCACTGTGAACTCTGTGATGCAAAGACACAACTCGTTAGAAATTATCTAGGGCTTATGCCATATCTTCAAGATTTATGTTTTATAACCTTGTCCCTTCCTACCATTCCAGTCTTCTTATTCCTTACTCCCCTCCACATATCCTGTGATCCAGTGACACTGGTCTCATTTCTGTTTTATGAACACTACACTCCATCTCTAGACTATATATGTATTTCCACTGACTGTCCCTTATGGCAAAATTTCTCTCCCTCTTCATCTATCTCGTGGCCTCTTTGGATTTCTTCAAGTCCCAGCTAAGATTTTACTTTCTACCAGAAGCCTTAATTTTTTCTACCTTAATGTTAGACCTTTCCTTCTATTGATTATCCTTAATTTATTTCATATATAGCTCATTTATATATAATTGTTTTCATGTTGTCTCTCCCATTAGACTGTGAGAGCCTTGGGATCAGGAACAATCTTTTGCCTGTCTTTGTATCTCCACTCCTTAATACAGTGTCTGAAACATAATAGGTACTTAATAAATGCTTATTAACTATTTGACTGCCTAATTATTAGTGCCAATCCTCTCAAAAGACTTTGTACATGTATTTTTTTTAGCCTTTTTTTGTTGCATATTTTGTGTTTGTTGCTTATATTTATGTTGCATATGTTTTCATATATACTTATTGTCTCCCCCATTTAAATGTAAGTTCATTGAGAATATTCATTCTCTGTACTTGTGTTTCCGGCACTTACCTAGCACAGTCTTGGCACATAGAAACTTGACAAATACTGGTTGATTGATTAGTTTTCTGTTTTGAGTCTTCAGCAACTCCATTAAATAGAGTAGGTATTTTTAATTCTAAATTTCCATATAGGAAAACTAAAGTTTAGAGAAGTGATGTGATTTATTCAAATTCAAACAATGGGTATTTGGCATAACTGGGAGCAGAATCCAGGGCTTCTGGCCCAAGTGCTATGCTCTTTTCATTAGGTAGGCCTCAGGGACTGATGTAGTGATCCAGAGAAGGAAGAAATTCTTATTAGTTAGAGTGACCAGGAAACAATCATAAAATCATAAATTTTAGAATTAGAAGGGACTTTAGAGGATATCATTAACCCACTAATTTCGCAGATGAGTAATCTGAAGCCTTGGGAGGTTAAATGATTTGCCCAGTCACATAGCTATTAAATGCCTAAGGCCAGATTCAAGCTCATGTCTACCAGACTCTAAGTTCCACACTGTCTAGATTGAGTTAGGCCTTGAAGGAAGGCAAGTTAAGAAAAGTATGTTTGGGATGGGGGGACAAGAAGGTATAGGAGAAATGCTCTTTGCTCCAAAACAAAGGAAGCACTGGAGTAAAAGCATAGAGATAGAACATGCATATAAAGCCCTTGGAGAGAATTGAGACCAGTCTAACTAGAGAATAGATCTTATTTGGGAGAATGGAAGCAGAAAAGATTGGTTAGATTAAGTGGAACTAGATTATTAAATGGAACTAGATTATCAAGAGAGCAGAATGCCAAGCAAATCATTTAGAAGTTAATTCTATAGACAATGTCTATAGAATTGGAAGGGGTTTTTTTTAGTTTTTTTGGAGTCACACGATGAAAATTAAATTTTAGAAAAATAATAATAGAGTTGTCTAACTGAATTTTACCAGTTGAGTTTGCCACTTTCTAGCCCAAAGAAAAAAGTGCCCTTTCATGTGAACTGGACAGAAATAAGTTATTGTTAGGTTTCCCAATCTCTTTTCTGTTCATGAAGCCAAGACTCTCTCCTAAGTAATCTCTTGTTAAGTCAGTCCTCTCCAACTGAACAAGAACCTCAAGATTAATCGTGGAGTTGTGATTTCTCCAGAATGGCATTTCTGGGCCCCAACTAGACTTTGCCTTTGCCTGTCTGTTTAGTTCAACCATCATGTTATTTAGTTTAATAATAATAGTTAGCTTTTATATAGCATTTTAAAATTTGAAAACCACTTTACAAATGTGATCTCATAGGATCCTCACAACAGTCCTTGGAGATGCTATTATGAGTATCCCAGTTTTACAGAAGAGGAAACTGAGACAGAGAAAGGTTAAGTAACTTGCCTAAGGCCAAATAGCTAGTGAGGGTCTGTGTCTGGATTTGAGCTCAAGGCTCCCTGACTCTAAGCCCAGAATTTTATGCACTGTGCCACCTATGCCTCATCCAGCTATATAAAACGTATGGCATGAAATGGGGAAGTGGGAGACATTTTATGGAGGTGAAGTTAGTAGGCTTGTTTAGAAGAAACAAAGAGTAGTGTAAGAAGAAATCAACTAGGCAGGGTAGAATGAGATAAAGTTGTAAGATGTGAATTCATTGACCAAGCCAAAATGTGGAGAGACTTGAATGCCAGGCAAAGGAGTCTTAAAGTTATTCAGTAGTAGACTAGGATCCAGCAGCAGATTTTGAGAAGAGTGGCATGACTAGATCTGAGAATAAAGATGATTCTGGCTGTGGAGAAAGGAGAATTTGCAGTAGTCCCAGAAAATAGCATGGAAAGCCTGTACTGATATGGGAAAAGAAATGAGAATCTTTACGGCACCCTAACTATTTTTCATTTGTTCCAGAACAAGAAGATAAATGAGGAGGCATATGAATATAATGGAATACTGTTGTGCTATAAGAAATAGTGAGCAGGTAGATTTCAGGAAAACCTGGAAAAGACTTATATGAACTGAAGCTGAGTGAAGCAAGCAGAACCAGGAGAACATTATACACAGTAACAGCCACAGTGTGCAAGGACTGATTTTGATACACTTAGCCCTTCTTAGCAATGCAAGGACCTAAAACATTTCCAAAGAACTCATCATCCAAAATGGTATCCACATCCAAAGAAAGAATTATGTAGTTGGAATGCAGAATAAAGCAGACTATTTTCTTTTTTGTGATGTTTCATTGTGTTTTGTTTTGTTTTCTCGTGGTTTCTCCCATTAGTTTTAATTCTTCTATGCAACATGACTGGTGTGTAAATGTATTTAATAGGAATGTTCATCAAGAGACCATATAAGATTGCATGCCATCTGGGGAATGGAGGAATGAGAGAGGGGAAGAAAATCTAAAACTTATAGAAGTGAATGTTAAAAACTAAAAACAAATACATTAATACGTTTTTTGGGAAAAAAGATAAATGAGAAGCTATTTTCCATTATATTTTTAATCATCTCTACCTCCTCAGATTATTATGCATATGTTTGTCTGTTCACTCAATGAACCTACATCCTTCCTAATACAAGGTTTGCTCCTTCAGGGCTCTCTCTCTTTTTCTTTTTCTGTTCAAAGAATTTGATTCCAAGTTTAACATCCATTATGCCATCTAGTTGCATCACTCTTCCTTCTACTCACTTTTGCTCTTAGTTTTCCAATTTCTCTTATTGCTAATCAAAACGATAAAAGTTTTGTGGTCTGCTATCTGAACATATTTTAAATCTATTTGGTTTATGTGAGTGTGTGTGTGTGTGTGTGTGTGAGTGTGTGTGTGTGTGTGTAGATCTAGATATATAGCCAAGCTTTCAGAATGGAATTTAAGAGGTCATCTAGTCCGGATTCCTTTCTTCAGGCATGTCTGTACTTGAACCATTCAAGTAGAATAGTTTCTCATTTTTTAAAAGATTTCCAGGGAAGAGCTTTCACAAGACCTCCTTAATTTTTAAACTGTTTCCAAGTGCTTAATAACCATTATAGTTAAGAAGTTTCTTCCTTCTAAAACTATAACAAAAATTAGCCAAAGTTATTTGAACTCTATTTCCATCTCCCGAGGAGCCCCACCCAAGTAATGGAGTCTACAAGCTTAATGAGTAAATTCTGAATTAAATCATCCATGAAAGACTATGTATCATTAAGAAGTCTATTCCAGAAAATACACGTAGCCTGGCATTTCACATGAAACTTTCAATGCACTTTGAGAATGCTGAAGTGAAACTTGAGAAATTATCAACCAAACATAATCTATCCTATCACCTGAAATATCCCCAATTTGCTATTATTTTTCCTACCAAAACAGGGGCTTCTAACCCTTTCAATTCCAGGGCATACTGAGATGTATTTGATTTTAGAGTAGCCAAATATGTTCCTTTATTTGACTTGTAGCTGGAAATGCACGAGGAACAGATACTACAATAAAATATTGTTAAAACCACATAGCCTAAAGTAAGGATTAGAATCTTATTAAATCTCTTCTTCAGTAAACCCCAGAGCAAAGATTAGAAGCCTCACTACTAAAATACAATGAATGAAAATCCTGTAGAGGCCCTTTTAAAATTAAACCATATTGTATACACAGGACCCAGTGGCATGCTAACTAGCGCGTGGAGATGAAAAGTAAAATGTAGGAGAGGATGTTTAATGGTTTTTCCAGTCTTCTAAGAAATACAATCAGACTAAGAACAAAAATGTTAGCATAAAATCTCAGAGAATCTTATATCATAATTGGAAGGAACCTCAGATATAGTTCAGAGAACTATATCAAAAGAACTATAATGAACATTGAAATAATATTGAATTTGATGTCAATCACCTAGGTCCTCGTTCTAACTTGGCCACTAACTTGTTGCAAAACCTCAGGCAATCATTTTACTTCTTTGGATCTAAGTTTGTCTGTAAAAAGAGAGACTTGAATTGGAATCTAGACTTCTTAATCTGTTGTCCATCGATTGATTTGAGAAGGTTCATGAATTTATTTTTTAATATTATGTTAATTATATTTCAATATCATTGAGTTACTTAGTAATTATTTTATTATTTCAAAATATTATTAAAAGAAGGCATCCACAGACTTCAAAAATCTGTTGATAAACATGTATTAATCACCTACTATATTTCAGGCACCATACTAAGCACTGTGGCAGCAAAAAGAGGCAAAGTAGAATCTCTCCCTCAAGTTTATAGTCTAATGGGGAAACAGCATCAAACAAACAAGCAAACATACATATACATATATACACACACACACACATATGTATACACACACATACACAATGGACAGGACAAATAGGAAATAATTTACAGAGAATTAAGAAGGCTCTAGAATTAAAAACGTTTGGGAAAGGTTTCCTGTAAAAGATGGCATTTTAGTTGGGATTTAAAGGAAAGAAGAGAAGTCAATAGGTGGAATTGAGGAGGGAGATTGTAGACATGGGGCACAGCCAGAGAAAATTCCCTGGAACCTGCAGATGGAGTGTCTTCTCCGAGGAACAACCAAGAGGTCAGTGTCACTAAATAATAGAGCACATTGTGGCAAGTAAGGTATAAATAGACTAGAAAGGCAGGAGGGGGCGAGGTTATGAAAGGTTCTGAACACCAGAGTATTTTCTACTTCATTCTGAAAGTAATAAGGACCCACTGGAGTTTGTTTAGTAGGGAAGTGACATGATTGAACCTGCATTTTAGGAAAGTCATTTTAATAGCTGAATCTTGGCAAATGGATTGGAGTGGGAAGAGATTTGAGGCAGACAAACCTACCAGCAGGACTGTTCACCAGAGTAACAGAGCAGTCTATGATTTAAAAAGAAAGGTTACAATTAGATGATTCTTCAGCTTCTTTCAGTTTTAACAGAGCTGAAAACCCCTCGATACACTCTGGACAGGAAGTCATTCAGACTTTGCTAGAACATCTCCAATAATGAGATGAAGTATAATGTACATAAGCTATGTTTTCTTTCAGTATGGATTATGTCTTGAGTTTTACTATGACTTGATACACCATCTTTGAAGACATGGACCTTGAGGGTCAAGTTTTAGAATCCTTAAATTTTTAAAGCTATAAGGGACAGTAAAACAATACATAGAAGGCTAAGGCAAGGAGAAACATTGGAACACAAAACAATTTGGAGCAAGAAGAGACTTTTTTCAGCTTTTCAAGTGTTCATGAACTCACTAAACTTGGTAATTTACCACAACAGATAGCAATTCATTCATGCTTTCTTCATCCCAGACAGTACTCATGTCTTTTTCTGAGTCCTCCATATGTATTAAAGATTGTCCTCTGGTTATTTTCATATTTTGTGGGTAATAATGCTTATCTGTCATACCTATTACATGACTTACCTGTCTTCTTTTCAACTTAAACATAGCTTTGGCCTGTTTACCATCACCATGTAAATTACTATTGTTTGTTCAATGCTGATTCTTCTGAAACTGTCCAATTCCATAGTATTTGTAGCCATATAACATCACCAGAAAATTTGTTGAAAAGATGAACTTTTATGGTTTTGAGGACAAATCATTGCTCAATTTCCAAGTATGAGAGAGCCTTATTTTCTCATCCTGTTCATATGATTAAACTAGTCAGTTTTATGCTATATGATGTTTGTATAGCACTTTAAGTTTATAGAGTGCTTTCTTTACAACTCTATGAGTAAATTATATATATATATATATATATATATATATATATATATATATATATATGAACCCCACTTGAATCAAGGATCTTAATTATAATTAACAAACTCTTCCATTTTAGACCTTTTTCTCCTTTGTTCCTTCCATGTTGTGGTATCCACTGAGATCTGGCTTCCTTCAGATGACACTGTATCCCTGGCTGTCATTTCTAGTACTGGTTATACTTTCTTGCATATACCCTGTTCCTAATGGAATTGTTAGAAGAATTTTTACTCCCTACTATTGCTTCCAGATTCTCCTTCTACTGCCATCAGTCAGCAACCTCTCCAGGTTGAAGTGTACTCTGTCCAGATTTATCAGACAATTCAGATCCTAGTGGCCTTGAACTACCAATCCCCAGGATACTTTCCCTCCTTTCTCAATGAGTTCAGAATCTGGTTCACAGTATCACCCTCCACCCCAATTCCATCCTCATACTAGGGTATCTATGATACACATTGATGTTCCTTCAAATACCCTAACTTCCCAGTTCCTCAGTCTACTCAATTCATGATCATTTTCTCTCCTTCACTTCAATTATACACAGGTATAGTTATTTCTGTGAAGAAGGGAGGGACAGGGTTATTAGATCAAATCACAGTGCAAACAAGAAAATAGTTGTCCTTAGTCACCTGTAATTCAGTAACCTCCCTCTCACACCACCCCCCTAATCTTAGGACTCTAGGTTCATACATGTTGATTAGATTGGAGAGATCATTTTCTTTTATTTGCTCTTGCTCCCTCTCAGGAATCTATAGCACCAACACAACATTCACAGAGCAGTAATGAATATCCCAAAGCAGTTTTGAATCATGAAACATAACAGACTCTCCACATGGAAGACAGAACCAAAACATTTATTCAGACATCAGAAAACCAAATTCATCATAGTAACAAAAATCTATAGGGACAACACCATTTCCAAACTTTCTTCCAACTAGGCTTCCCACAAACCAGTTCCCTTAAACAAAGAACAAGTAGGATTCCTTAAACAAAATCACATACAAGTTCTTTCACTCATGCTAGCTGGCCGCCAGCTTGCCTGCTTCCTTCCTAGTTTTGACTGCTCTCATGACTAATTTCCTCTCAGCTTTGCTGTAGTCTTGCCTCTTCCTATTCCACCCTTCCTGCTCTATTTGTTCAGCAAACTCCTCCCACCATAGGCTCTATGTGACTCAGATTTTCATGTGACCCAGGAAGGACACAAGGGCCTATTAATGAATAGAAAAGATCTTCCCATTTAAATTACCATTACGGAATTTCAGAGAAAATCTTCTGACAAAAGTTTAGGTATGTCTTATGTTTAGATTTCCCTCAAAGTGGAAAACTGTCTCTATAAATCCTGTATAGGCACTCAATGAATCTAAATGGGCATGTCAGATTTTGGTTAACACAGAAAATGAAGGTATGGGACAGCTTTTATTTTATCCATCACAGAAAATACTAACAGCTAATATATTTATATATATATATATATATATATATATATATATATATATATATATATATATAATCACTTTAAATTTTGTACACTCAGACTTTTGGGACATGCTATATTTTCCCAAAGGGACCCATGAGATATAGGAACATAAAATATTCAAATTCCCACTAGATTTCATTTTCACTTTAAGATACTTTTGGAATCTTCTGGGCAAATACTCCCCATTTATCCCAGAGCTACACCATCTGAACAATTCTTGACCACAATAGGGTCAACAAAATCTAGATAGATCTCCTACCTTCCTGTGACATGACTTTAGCACTTCAAGTTGAAGGAAAATCCTCTGTTGAGGATCCCCATATTCTGCTAGGCAGTCTGAAAAATTG
>JAQQSK010005499.1:0-14878 GCA_028658325.1 Potorous gilbertii
ATTCTTGAATCATGAACATTCTTCCCTAGAGCTGACTGTATCTGGAGGAGAAATTTTGGTGACTAAAGTTGAAGAACCCACATTCAAGGCTAGTCTTTCAGAAGAAGGCAAAGTAGACTCAGAAGATTACATGGACGGTCACTATGATTTTCTTTCAAAACTCAAATTTTATGATTCTGTGAGGATGGAGGTGGAGAGAATGCTCAAAGGACAGTATTTTCCATGAGTTGCTAGGAGATATCACTGATTATACCTTGAGAAAATGAGGCTTTGCAAGCTCCCCTTTTTCCCATCAATAAAATACATGTTCCGCTAAGAAATTCAAGACTTCGTGGTGATGTTTTAAATGTCACATTGATGTCATCCAGAAGACCATGGTCCACAGAGGACTGCAAAACCTAAAGAAGGAAAATTCCAAAGGATCATCTTTCTTGCCTCTTCAAACACTAAGGGGTAAACTTATTTCCAACTAGATGGGGCAGTGAGAGGTCAGCTATAGCTAGCTGAATTTCCATCCTCATCCCCTCCACACAACAGGAAATATGACAAAGAAAGGAAGAAAAAGTATGAGAAAATAAAGAAAGGAAATACATCCCCACAAAATAATTCTTACTGTAAACAGAACAAAACAACAGGAAGTTCTTGTTGTCCAAGAGATGGGTACCTTTTCAGTCAGTGATTGGACTTCATGACCTCTAACCCTTTAAAAAGGTGCTATTGTGATTGTTTGAACCACTGGCCTAATTGGCCCTCCTGACCTTGAGAAGAGGGCAGCAGAGGTCATGAGGGAGTTGGAATCTCAGTAGTTTCACTCCACTAAGACAAATCTTGACCCTTGTATGCTTTCCCATACAAAGTTCTTCAGCAGCTATGGCCCAAAGTAACATGTCTTAGTAGGAAAGAGCCTTTCCAAGCATAGCTAAGCTGTTCCTCCAATGAGAAGAGTAAGACTGTGTGTTGCATAGCATTAGATCTTGAAGGAACCTCAAAACCACCTCTGGGGATAAGTATACCCTCTGGAAAGCAGCAGGTGCACATTCACTGCTGGGACAGGGAGGGCCTCACTCCATCCTTACCTTATTCCTTGGTATCACCCTTATCTCCATAGTATTCATTTGCTCCCACTCACCTGAATGGAGCCCTCCTGTACGTGTCCATCAAGAAGCAACAAGTATGTTCTAGAGAAGGCCTGCCCAAGTGTATTAGGTCTCTAATCTAAATCATTTCTTAAAGGGCCAATGAATCCTATTACCTTTGTTTGAGAAGAGCCTTGGGGCCTAAGGATGACCTGAGCTGTAGTTATATCCTGTACATTTTTTGGGGCTGCCCAAAATTCTTTGATGGGTCACAAGCCCAAGAATGTTGTTCAGGCCTGGTCTTGAGGCAAAGAAACTGAGCTGGAACTCAGGAGACTCACAGAATTTGGGAGATAGACAGATGTAGAAAGGGTGGCCATATGGTGTCAAGAGCAAATCAGAGGAACTCATCCACTCAACCATCAGAAGAACCAGGAACATGATACCTAAAGTAACGTTAATGGAAATAAGAATGAAACTATCAAAACTATATTCTGTGAAATTATAATGACCATACTTCATTCAAAGAAGAGCTAGCTATAAGAAGATACCACCCCATGCCTGCTTTGTAAAGGTGAGGGACTATGGGTGAGGAACATGGCATACAATATCAGGTCTTTTGGATATGTTAGTTTTATTGAACAACATTTTTTCTTGATAAGAGATGGTTCTCTTGGAGGAGGGTGGGGGAAGGACAAAGTAGGAAATGTGAGTCCTAGAAATACACAATATATCAATAATAATTCCTTTTAAAAGAGATTGTTGAATTCAACATTTTTGTTTTTCAAGTGAAAAAACTGAGATTTAATAAGGAGTAGCAGTTTTCCTAATGTTGTATATAAAATAAGGGACAAAGCCAAATTTCCAAATTGACTCCAAATTCAGTTCTTTTCCCACTACCTTATGGTAGGTCTGATTCTGCCCTGAATTTATTGTTGTGTCATGCAATGGATGGACATGGGAAATGCATGACGGATGCACAGATAAAATCCCATGGAAAGTTTGGAGTGGACCCTCATAGTGTGGTGGGGAAACTGAGATTCCATAATATGGGAACTCATAAGCAAGTTAGGGGGAGAATAAAAGATAACATTTATATCATACTTCAGAGTTGTTTACAAATTCTGTGTATTATGTCATTTAATGACCATAGCAATCCCTGCGAAGTAGGCACTGTTATTATCTCATTTTAGAGATGAAGAAACAGGCTGAGAGAAGTTGTGACTTGATAAAAAGCAGACCTTTCAAGAGCCTTTCAAGTTCAAGAACCTTGGGCACGGCGCTTACGTCTGTCTGGGCCCTGGTTTGCTCAGTTGTAAGATGAACAAATTGGAATTAATGGCCTCTGAGGTCCCTTCCAGCTCTAGATCTTTGATCATGTATGTGACCTTGAGCCAATCTCTTCCTTGCCTTTTGCCTTAGTTTCCTCTTCTGTAAAAAAAAGTGTTGGACAAGATGACTTCCAAATTACCTTACAGCTCCAAATCTAGGATCCTCTGTGAGATCTTGGACAAGTCTTTTCCTCTCCGTGAGCCTCAGTTTCCTCTTCTGTAAAATGAGGGAGTTGGACTAGAGGATCAGTGATGGCCCTTTCAGCTCTAGATCTAGGATCTCATGTGTGACTTTGAGCAAGTCCGTTCCCCTCCCTGGGCCTCAGTTTCCTTATCTGGAAAATGAGGGAAGTTATTGGCCACTAGATGTATGAAGCAGTATTAATCTCATAGGTCTGATGCAATTCATAAATAAGACAACAGAGCCTGTCTTTTATCGTTGGGGAGAGGGTGACCTTGACCATTTGATACTTTTCCAAGATGGAAAGTGGGGAGCAGGGAAGAAGCAGTGTACCTGCGTGCTATGAAGAAGGCAGCCTAGAGTTGGAAGCACATTGGACTGAAGGGCAGGCCTTGGCTAGTCTTAGGGTTTTGGAAGTGACCAGTTTTGTTGGATCATGCCCTCACTCTCACCCATGTTTGACGTCAGGCCAAACAGGATGGAAGAGGTTGACTGACTACAGATGTGGTTGCTGTGGAACACAGTTAATGTTCAATCAATATTTGTAGATGGCGATGATGATAGCGATCAACCATGCAGAGGAGGGACAGTATGATGGGCCAGAACTTAAGAGAAAGGCAAGTGAAAATGTCAGCTCAGAGAAAACCTCTCCCTGCTTGGAGGCTCAGTTGTTTTCTCTCAGTACCTTAAGCTTGACCCTCTTGGCTTTATCGTCCAAGATTCCAGCCCTGACAGGTTGTATTCTTCATTCTAAATTCTCTTCCAGCCCTGACATTCTATGTTGTAAGGGTCCTCCCAGCTCTGACATTCTATGTTCTACATTCCAAAGTCCCTTCTAGTTCTAAAATTTTGTGTTCTAAGGACCATCCTCTTTCTGCCATTCAATGTGTTGTATTCTAACATCTATTCAAATTCTGAGCCTAAGTATAAAGCTCTGTTGAACCCCTACCATGTGCCTAACCCTGTGCTCAGCTACAAACTCGGGGAGACAGGAATACAAGCTGATTACTCATAGTCTGGTCAGTAGGAGAATACTAGCTAATAATAGCTAGCTAAATATGGCATTTTAAGGCTTACAAAGTGCTTTATGCATATTACCTCATTTGATTCTCACAAAAACCACAGCAAGTTGATACTGTTATTCTCATTTTATAGATCAGGAAACTGACACAGACATAAAGCAAGTGACTTGCCCATGGTCACACAGCTAATAAGTATCTAGAGTTGGACCTGAACTCTGCTATTCCTGAAGCAACTAGCTGGCATGAATGGAGTGCTGGGCCTAGAGTTCATACTCTATCCCTGTGACCCTGGGCAAGTCACTTCCTTTCTACCTGCCTCAGTTTCCTCATCTGTAAAATGGGAACAATAATTGCACCTATCTCCCAGGATTATAGAGAGGATCAAATGTGTGCTTAACACCTGGCATATAAATATTAGCTATTATTATTGCTGTTATTATTAAAATAATGGTTGTGTGGCCCTCAGCAAGTCACTACACCTCTGTTTGCCTCACTTTCCTCATTTGCATAATGGGGATAATATTATCACCTAATTTTTAGGACTCAAATGAGATAATATTTACAAAGAACTTAGCACAGGACTTGACATGCAATAAGTACTTAATTTCTTTCCTTCTTGACTCTCCAGTGTTGACGGGTCAATCAATTTAATGATATAAGAGCAAACAATGCGCTTTAATAAGTAAAGAGAAACTAGGAATTGAAGATATAGGTTGCTATTACTTTCTGGGACTATAGACTCAATAGCTGTAGGAGGTCAGAGGAGAGGAAGTTCTAGTAGAAGCACCTTGAAAGTGAAGTGGAAAGAACGTTGGTTGTTGGAGTTTGAAGTCCTGAGTTCAAATTCCAACTCTGACATTGACCTTGGACAAGCTGCTGATATCTGGACTATTATATTTAGACTATCTACCTCCCCAGGGCATCCTGAAGAAAGTACTTGGTAAAGCCTAAAGCAATATGTTAATGGCAATTGTGAATGACTTCTTGAAGGAGGGTTGAATCCTGAACATGACACTTGTTCCTAATGTGACCTAGCACATTCATCACATATAATGTGAGGTGAGTTAGATTAACTGGCCTCAGAGATCCTTTCTTTGCCTAGATCTCTGAGCCCCTCTAAAAGAGGATAAGACTCACTTGACTTCACTAATATCCCAGAGCAGTCAATATTCAGAGCCATAATAAAACTGAGAATTGCAAAGGAAAGGGAAGACATGATCTCTTCAACCAAGATTTAGATGGGATTTAGAATTGAGAATTGGAATGGGTCTATGCAATCGTAGGCTTATAGATTAGAGTTAGAAGGGATGTTGGAGAGAGTCTTGTCCAATCCTCACATTTTATGGAGAATTCAGCAGATGCCTAGAGAAATGGTTTGCCTAATTTCACACAACAAACATTAGGAATTAAGAATCTAAAGCACACACATGTTGGTATTACTTTCTGGGCCTACAGACTCAATAGCTGTCAGAAACTAGAGAGGAAGTTCTAGTAGAGGCAGTGGAAAGAATGCTGGTTTTTGGAATCTGAAGCCCTTACTTATCGACTATACACCATAGCATATGAGGCAGAGTTGTTGTGGTGTAAAAGAAGTCCTGAATTTGGAGTCAGAGGACCTAGGATTGAAACTTGGCTCAGCAACTTATTCATCAAGAAATCTGAGCTTGTAAAACTAGAAGGCCAACACTTTTTTCCCCTTAGGTTCTTTGGGTGAGAATGGCCTTAGACGAAAGCACCTCATTTCACCTTGTGGGAAGATTGGTTTGGCTTCCCTTAGACATGATTAACTTGAACTTCATCACAAACTGCTAGAAATGTTTTCATCAAGCACACAGACTTCCGTCTCCCCCATTTCTGCTCATTAAAAAGCTCTATTACTTTCTGTGCCAAATTTAAATTCCACTGTCATCTCTTCTACCTCCGGAGTCATCTCTTTAAAACATGTCTCCATGTCTCTTGTAACCCCTACAACATTCTGGTTTGTACTGGAGCTGTTTGTGTGTGCCTTTGCTCTTTTCTGGCCTGAAAGTATTGGGTCTGATTTATTTTGATTTCTTTCATGGCAACTAACAACAGAGGGCTATTCACTTATTATGTGTTTAATGCATGTTTATTGAATGAATGAATGAAAGAATGAAGAAAGAGATGCAATAATAAGACATCAATTCCTCAGAGTGATAGCCTCAGGATTCCTCTTTGCCTATGTTCATATCCTTAATTTCTTTCTCTTTTCTGATAGCTATTTTTAGCATTTCTATGTGTATGGCAAATGAAAGTGGAGATAAGAGGTATCTTTGCTTGCATTTATTGGGAAGTTTCAAGTGTGTCCTCATTGTATATGATTTTATCTTATATTCATATATATCTATATAGATATAACTGGGAGTTTCTTTTCTTCATTCACTGAGGTAGTCCTATGGTTTTGGATGTAGTATTTTTAATAGGCAGCTAGGTAGCACAATCGATAGAATTCTGGGCTTGGAGTCAGGAATTCTTAAGTTCAAATCCTGCCTTAGAGATTTACTAGCTGTGTGACCTTGGACAAGTCATTTGACCCCTATTTAACCTCAGTTTCTTCAACTCTAAAATGGAGATAATAATAAAAAACCTCCCTCCCAGGATTGTTGTGGGGATCAAGTGAGAAAACATTCATAAATCACTTAGTACAGTATCTAGCACAAAGTAGTCACTCAAATATTTGTTCATTTCTCTCCAACTTTCCCCCCAGCAATGTGATAAATTAGGATAATTGCTTTCCAAATGTTGAACCATCCTCATATTGCTGGTATAAATTCACGTTTTATTGTGGTAAATGATCTTATTTTAGTACTATTCCTGTGGAAAAGGTGGAGAGATTTGGTCTAGACCATAATTAGATGGACTTGAAACCAATTCAATGACCACGTTCAAAAGAAAGAGCCATCTTTTAATAGTTGAATGTCAACTTGGCAGAATATTTCCATTATAGTACCCTACAGGGTGAAGGGAGAAGAATTTCTACTTGCCTCCATGCTGTTGACCATTTATGTCAATGGCTTGGACAGAGATATAAAGGGCACACTTACCATATTTGCACATGGTACAAAGCTGGAAGGGATAGCTGACATGTTGGATGATAGAATCAAGAAAGACCTTGGCCAGCTAGAACAGTGGGTAGAATCTGTAAAGAAGAATTCATTAAGACTTAGTGACAAATCTTAAACATGGGCGCAAAACATCGACTTGACCTGGGAGATACAGACAGCATTTGTGTTGAAAAAGATCTGAGAGTTTTAGTGGGCTATGAATTCAATATTCACCCACTGTATGATGTGACAACCAAAAATACTAATGTGACCTTGACCTACATTAATGGAGGCATAGGTTCCAGCAATAAGGATGTGTTAAACTCTGTATTCCAGAGTATTTTGAGTGTTGTTGTTTGATAATGACATTGAAAACCTAAAGAGCATACAGAGGAGGTAACCAAGATGATGAAAGTCCGGGGTTCTTTGTCATGTAAAGACTAGCCAAAAGTATGGGAGATGTGAAGCCTAGGTGGAACTATATAGCTATGTTCATACACTTGTTGGACTTTTGTCTGAAAGAGAGATTGTTTGTTTTCTGCTTTGCCCCAGAAGCCAGAACCATGATCTAGGAGGTGAGAGGGTCAAAGAGACAATTCTAGGTCTAGAATTTAATAGTTAAAACTGTCCCAAAGTAGAAGGGGTTGCTTCAAGAGGTGGTGAGTGGCTTCTCCTTCACTGGAGGTCTTCAGAGGTTGGAAATAATTTTCCAGGTATATTACAGTGAGGATTATTTGGGAGCATCGGTTGGCTTGAATAACAACTGAAATGTCTTCCAACTCTAGATCTTGCTATTCATAACAAACAATAATTGTTAAGGGAAATGAGTCTTGGTAGCAATGAACTCTGAGGACTGTGTCATCCCTGAGGAATGTGTCACCTTCTATACTACTACAAGAGAATTTGAATTCTAACCCCAGTGAACCCTGAGCAGGGTGTGTTATAGAGCCTGGGACCTGGACCTATCATACACAAGGCATTTCCTTCAAAGTTGGTGACATTCTTTACCCCCTAGGGTATATCACATAGTGGTAGTACGGGGCCAAGAGCTCTACCCCCTACTTTGCTACTAAAGGAGGCATGAAATTCATACAATCTTTAGCAGGCTTATGTTAGAGATAGAGTAGATGTGTCAAGTAAACAGGAAGCCATACAAGGGTGCCCCCACAGAGATCCCCTGAAGGGCATGTCATACATAAAGTGACTCCTGAGGCTATGTTTCAAATACAAGCAGATGCTGAGGATTGTCTCCCTCGTGGGAAGCCCTGAGAGTGGTGGTGGGACATATTCCATGAACAATGAGCCTTAAGGAAGTAGGGTTCACACAGTGACACCTCAGAGCAGTGACTCATACAGACAGGCCCTCCTTTAAGGCCATACACACACAGTGGTGACCTGTCCTAAGGGAATGTCTCCCAAAGGAGTACTCCCACCTATGATACATTCAACCCAGTATTCTCTGATGGGACTGCACCACACAAATAGGAAACATTGAAAGGTTATGTCACCCACACAGACACCTTTCCTCCCCCTGGTGTCACATTCAATGATCGTCTTTCTGTAGTGAGGAAGAATTTTTATTCCTGCTCCCACCAAAGCAATTTCTGAAGTTTCCTCTAAACAAATTGAAGAGCAGACCAGACAGGAATGAGCTCCAAGCTTTGGCCAGAGATGCAGACTAACCAACCAAAAGCTGAAGAATTTACAGGGTGAGAACAACAGCAAACAGAGAGGAGAAGAATAAAAGGAAGGAAGGGAAAAGAAAGGAGGGAAAGAGGAAGGAAGAAGGAAGAAAAAGAAAGAAAGGAAAAAAAGAAGGAAGGAAGAGAGCACAAAAAGTAAGGAATGAAAGTTGAAAGAATAGAAGAGAAATAAAGTGGGCTTCAGCTTAGTGTTTATGTCTGCGCCAAGATACAGTAGAACAGAGTGTCCCCTGGCAAACCTGCTGAAACTGGTTTTGGGCCAAACGGTTCCATTCCAATGACCTTTAGCTATCCGACTGTGTCTGCCCGCACAGACCAAGTGAAAAAATAAATAAATAAATATTCTAAAATACCAAAAGAAAAGAGGTGGGGAAAGACCATTAACAGGAGCTGATCAAAGTCCCCATCCAAAGCCAGGATCTGGGGGCAGAACACTGTTCCAATGTTCAGCCCCTCTAGCTAACTTGACTCAGGAGGAGGAAGCTGGCAGAAGCCATCCAGGAGGTGGCCCTGGAGAAAGGAGGCGGGTACCTGGCAATGGACTACAGCCAGGAGTGTCTCTGGTGTCTGCCCAGGAGAGGAAGGCCTGACAGCAAGGAAAGCAAGTTGAGAAGTCAGAGTGGATGTCTACTTGATATTGCTGGGCAGAGGGGGCCAGATCCAAAAAACAGGGAGATCTCAGATTATACTGAACAATGTCCCCCAATTACCAGATGGTGAAGGGACCCAGAGTTCTCCACCAAGTTGAGACCTCCTAGTTACAAACTCAATCTGACCCACCCTTTGGGTGCAAGGCAGCAGAGGGAGTGATTGGGACATCCTGGGGAAAAAGAGTGGGGATTCAAAATCACAGAATCTTAACTGTAGAAGGGACCACAGAGACTACAGAGTCTATTTACCTGAACATGAATTTCTTCTTACAACATGCCGAGCAAGTCATTACCCAGTGTCTGCTTAAACCCTTCCAACTGGGGAGAACCCACTTCCCTCCTCCAGGCAGACTATTCTACTTTGGGACAATTCCAGGTTTTCCTGATATCAAGATTCCCAGAAACTCCTACTCACTGCTCTTCATTCAGTTACCTGAGGTCAAGTAGAATAAGTCAAAACCAGTCTTTCAGTGGTGGGGTTGAGTGGATAGTGAGACAGACTAGGCATGCAGGGGTTCAAATTCTGCCTCTTGTAACTTACTAGATATGTGACAACTGGGTGTATAAATGTCAGTTACTATCATATCATGAAAAGAGAGAGGTAGAATGGGGTAAATTATCTCACATAAAAGAGACATAAAAGAGCTTTTACAGTGAAGGGGAAGATGAAAGAGGTGGAGAGGAGCACACGAACCTTAATCTCATAGGAATTGGCTCAAAGAGGAAATAACATACACACTCAGTTGGGTACAGAAATCTATCTTACCCTACAGGAAAGTAGGAGGGGGAGGGTATAAGACAAGGGGGTGGGATTAGAAGGTAGAGCAAATTGGGGGTGGTAAAAGTCAGAAGCAAAACACTTGAGGATGGACAGGGTGAAAGGAGAGAAATTAGGCTAAAGAGGGGGAAAATAGGATGGAGGAAAATTCACATTAATCACTATAGTTAAAAAAAATTCCAACAGTTTCTCTGATAAAGACCTCATTTACTCAAATATATAGAGAACTGAGTCAAATTTATAGAAACAAGACCCATCCATTCCTTAGTTGAGAGGTCGTCAGAGAATATGAACAGGCAGTTTTCCGATAAGGTAATTAGGCTGTCTACTGTCATATGAAAGAATGCTCTGAATCACTATTGATTGGAGAAATGCAAATTAAAACAACACTGAGCTGGCACCCCACACCTATCAGATTGGCTGACATGAAAGAAAAGGAAGGTAACATGTTGGAGGGGATATGGGAAATTTGAGACATTAATACACTGTTGATGAAGTTGTGAACTGATTGAACCATTCTGGAGAGCAGTTTGGAACCATACCCAAAGGACAGTCAAACTGTCCCTTGACCCAGCAATGCCACTACTGGGTCTGTATCCCAAAGAGATCAAAAAGAAAAAGAAAAAAAGACCTATATGTACAAAAATATTTATAACAGTTCTTTTAGTGGTGGAAAGAATTGGAAATTGAAGGGATGTCCATAAATTGGGGAATGACTAAACAAGCTGTGGTAAATGATTGTGATCAAATACTATTGCACTATAAAAAAGACATGCAGGATGGTTTCGGAAAAGCCTGAAAAGACTTATGCGAACTGATGTGAAGTGAAATGAGCAGAATCAGGAGAACAATGTATATAGTAATAGCAGTATTGTATCAACTGTGAATGACTTAGCTATTCTCAGTAACACAATGATCCAAGATAACTCTGAAGGACTTATGATGAAAATGATATCCATCTCCAGAAAAAGAACTGATAGAGTCGGAAAGCAGATCAAAGCAGACTTTTTCTTTACTTTCTTAAGTTTCTTTTTTTCCTGTGTTTTCTTTCACAACGTGACTAACAGGGAAATATGTTTTACATGATGACATATGTATAACCTATAACAAATTGCTTGACTTTCCAATGACGGGGAGCAATGAGGAAAGAAAGGAGAGGATTTAGAACTCAAAAAACTTTTAAAAATGACTGTTAAAATTGTTTTTGCATGTAATTGGGATGAAATATTGAATTTACCAAGAAGTAAACTAAAGAATATGAAGAACCCAAGGACAACAACAACAAAAAACAATTCAAGTCCCTTATCTGTAGAACTGGTGGAGGAGAATGGTAATAATATATAACATGTGTTCATCCTTCATTGTCAAAGAAGACCATGCCATCAGAGAAATGATGACATGACTTGCTCTTGACTTTGTTTTGAGTGAGGGAGGGCTGTGCAGGTCACCAGCCTCACTTCTCCTCCAGAGCCATCTGAATCCAGTGACCAGATATTCATCAGGATGACTGCAGATGACCCAGGATAAGGAAATTGGGGTTAAGTGACTTGCCCAAGGTCACACAGCTAGTGAGTGTCAAGTGTCTGAGGTGAGATTTGAACTCAGGTCCTCCTGGCTCCTGCACTGGTGCTCTATCCACTGCACCACCTAGCTGTCCCTAATAGTAATATATAACATTTGTCTCCTGGATAGGTATTTTGAGTTTCAAAGGAGATAATATATAAATTTTCTTGCAAATTTGAAAGTACTATATAAATGTTAGCTATGATTACTATCATTGCCATTTCGAGTGACATCCCTTCAAATATTGATTTTTTCTTAAAAATATGTTTATTTGATATTGTTTTTCCCAATTACATATAAAAACAATATTTAACATTCATTTTTTAAAAATTTTGAGTTCCAAATTCTTTTCCTCCCTTCTCCTTCCCCCTCATTGAGAAGACAAGCAATTTTATATAGGTTAATCCATGTGCAATCACGCAAAAACATATTTCCACATTAGTCATATTGTGAAAGAAAACAGACCAAAAATGAAGTAAAAAAAAATGTATGTTTCAATCTGAATGAGGCACAGAATGTAGGACTGTGAATAAATGTGTGTGCCCTGCCAGGGAATGGAGGCTGATAACAGGGAGGGAGAATGCTGAATGAGCACATTAGGTGTAGACCTTCTCCATTGTTAATTCATAAGGTTATTACTTTTTGGGCTCCCTGTGCAGATAGTTGAAATTGCTCTTATCTATGGTTCACAATTTCTTTTTTTGGAGGGGAGGGATGTTAGTGGGTGTTAGAGAATCTGTCTTCTTGATCATATGAGAGGTATGTGTGTGTGTGTGTGTGTGTGTGTGTGTGTGTGTCTTAGATACCAAACATTTATCAGAGATATTCGATGCAGACTTTTTTTTCCCATTTGACCACATCCATTCTTATCCTAGGTGCATTAATTTTGTTTGTGTAGATGATTTTCAGTTTCATGTAATTAAACTTACCTATTTTGTCTTCTGTAGTAGCCTTTATCCTTTGTTTGGTTAAGAACACATCTTCTTAAGCATCCAAGATGGTAGATTAGAGGCAGTTACCCATCTGAACCCTTTCGACATTTCCCTCCAAATAACTTTAATATAACACCTAAAATCAAATTTGAGACTAGCAAATTCAACAAAAGGTCAGGTGAGGTATTTTTCCTGGCTAGGAAAACTTAGGAGGTAGACAGGAGAGATATATGACACCAGTGCTCCTACATGGCAGCAGCAGCTTAGGGAACTTTCATTCCAGAGAAAGCAAGGGCCTCAGACAACTAGTCAGTAAGAGATTATAGGGGATCTTTTGCTGGCACTGGGTACAGCTGGTATTGATTGGCAACTCTATTGCCAGTACACAGTTCTGTGTCATAGTTCTAGGGCAGAAAAGAGTTTAGGTGGTTGATGACAAAGGACAAGGGATGCGGATTCTAGGGCCAATAGAATTGCTAGTACTTGCAGCAGAAGAATAGGGAAACTGTTTACAGTTTTAGAGCAAAGAGGAATGCTAGGGCTTGCAGCCATCTATAAGGGACCAGGAGTCATTCCTAGGTAAAGACCAGAATGCCGACCAGGAGATCAGTGACCATACCTCTTCCAGTATCACACCACCATGGAAGCACCAAAAAACTTGTAAATCCCCAGAACTAGCTTTGAAAAATATTTGCACAACAAAGCCTGAAGCTTAGGACAGTGCCTTTCCATCCCAGATAAGCAGAGTCTAACTTTAACATTAAGTTCAAACTCAAGAAATAAATTGGAAAAAGGAGCAAACAACAAAGAAAATAACAATAATAAAAATAGAAGACAATGTAAATAAAATAATTCATTGGAAAAAAGCTGACCTGAAAAGCAGATTGAGGGGGGAAGTTAAGAATTTTTGTACTACCTGAAAACTGATACAAAAAAAGAGCCTAGACATCATCTTTCAAGAAATTTTCAAGGAAAATTTCCCTGATCTTTTAGAACTAGAGGATAAAATAGCAATTGAAAGAATTCACTGATAACCTCCTGAAAGAGATCCCAAAATGAAAACTCCAAAGAATATTACAGCAAGATTCCAGAGCTCCCAGGTAAAGGATAATATATTGCAAGCAGTCAGAAAAAAATTCCAATATTGTGTAGCCACAGTCAGAATAACACAAGATTTATCAGTTTTTACATCAAAAGAGTGGAGGGCTTGGAATATGACATTTTGGAAGGCAAAGGAGTTAGAATTACAAGCAAAAACGACCTAGTCATCAAACCTGAGTATAATACTTCAGGGGGAAAATGGACATTCAACGAAATAGCACTTGAAAGCATTCCTCATTAAAAGACCAGAGCTGAATAGAAAATTTTACTTTCAAATACAAGAATTAAGAGAATCATAAAAATGTAAACACAAAAGGATAATCATAAGGGACTCTAAAGTTAAACCATTAACGTTACTGTACAGGAAGATGATAATTGCAACTCCTAAGAACTTTGTCATTATTAGGACAGTTTAAAGGAGTTTACATAGATAGAGGGCCTGGATTTCTGTTGAAACAGACACACTCAGAGTTAAAATAAAGGGATGGAGCAGAATCCAATGTGCTTTAGCTAAACCAAAATAAAACACAGGAGTAGCACTCATGATCTCAGACAAAGCAAAAGCAAAAATAGACCTGATTAAAAGGAATAATTAAGGAAACTACATTTTGCTGAAAAAAAATTACCATAGACATAAAAGTAATACCAAAAATGGTTCCATCAATTTTCTCTGGTAAAGGTCTCATTTGTCAAATATATGCTAAGCTCGGAAGTGAGTCAAATTTATAAAAATAGGAGCCATTTCCTAATTGATAAATTGTCAAGGAATATAAACAAGCTGTTTTCAGAAGAAGAAATCAAAGTTAGGTAGAGTCGTATGACAAAATGCTCTAAATCACTATGGATTGGAGAAAGGCAAATTGAAACAACTCTGAGGCATCACTTCATGCCTGTCAGAAATGACAAATGCTGGAGGGGATGAGGGAAAAATAGGCACACTAATGATTTGTGGGTAGAGTAGTGAACTGGTTTAATCATTTTGGAGAAGAATTTTGAACTAGGTCCAAAGGGCTACAAAACTGTGCATACCCTTGGACCTAGAGAAATACCACTACTAGGTCTATATTCCACAAAGACCAAAGGAAAAGAAAAATGAACCACATGCACAAAAATATTTATAGCAGCTCTTTTTGTGGTGGAAAACCATTGGAAATTGAGGGGATGCTTATTAATTGAGGAATAGAACAAGCGGTGACATATGATTATGATGAAGTACTATTGTGCTGTGGGCAATAATTGGGGGGCAAGTTTCAGAAAAAAAAACAAATAAATATGGCAAGACCTATATAAACCGATGCAAACTGAAGTGAGAATGATTTGCACAGTATAATTTGCATGAAAGATGATTGAACTGACTACGATTTTTACTGTGTTGTGATCTGTACAAGATATGTTTACTATTTTGGCTTTTCTAGATTTGTTTCTGATCTCTGTCTTCTAATACAAGGTCAGTTTTTGTAAATATTGCATGTAGTG
>JAQQSK010005500.1:0-14877 GCA_028658325.1 Potorous gilbertii
TGCCATGATGGGTCTTGCACAACAATCTAAAATGAAAAAGGAATTTTATTTCAACAAAAATATAACATCAGCATAAACATATAGTTTTGCTAGTTATACTGCACAGGTAGTAAGAGGTACAAGGGGAAACTGAATTCAAAGTCAAAAGAGAAGTGTTTGAATCCTGACCTCATACATGACAGTTTTGTTACCGAGGACAAGTCTTTTAATTTCTCTTAGCCTCAGGCGCACCATCTCTATAACAGAAATAATAAAACTTGGCTATTGACTTCACATAGTTGTTGTTAAGAATCAAATGTGATATATTATGTATGGAGGCTTATAAACCTTAGACCACAGTATAAATGTCAGCATTAGGTGTTATTGAAAAGCATGAAATGTCTTTTCACTCCTTCCCTACTATGGGGTTAGCAATTTGCTCACACCTATGGTTTCAACTAATAGAAGTCAAAGACAATCTCCTGATTAGAAGGGGCAGAATGGAAAAAAAAAATCCATTTCAATATCACTCATGTGTGTTTTCTAATGTTTATGACTAAAATACCAAAATACAGATGCCAGATTTTTATAATACACAGTTGTGATGTAAAAGTCTTCAATGATTTTCCTAACTACTAAATAAAATAGAAACTCAGCCTTACCTCATACCCTATATTACACCCACATTGAACTAGATACATTCATTCTCCAAACTTACCCTAGACTTTTCTGAATGATTACTCGTGATTGTGAAATTCTATTTACTTTTACTCATTAGAATGAAAACTAATCCCCTTAAGGAAAGGATTTGTTCTCTAGTGTTTTTAAAAACTTGAACTCCGTCAAAAGGCAGCACCCAAGGACTTGTTGACTCCAGGCCACAGGTTCCCCACCCCTTCAAGATCTAGCTCGAATGCTATCTCTTTCATGAAATAATCCTTTATTCTCCCAGCCAGAAACATTCATTTTATCCTCTGAAATATCACAGTATTCCTCTGGTGCATTTATTACATTATACTTTGCCTTTCTTTTCTAATCGTATTCTTTCTCCCTTCCCCCACTAGACAATGAGGTCCTTAGCAATGTAAACATTTGTAGAGATTTTTAAATGTGGTAAAGTACTTTTCATATATCATCTTCTTTGAGAGTCATCCTATAACTCTTTGAGGCAAGTACTATAGTTTTTATTTTACTCACCTTAAAGGTGAAGAACTTGGGTTTGGAGAGATTGGATAATTTTTTCATGGCACACAAGTAACAACTGTCAGAAGCAAGATTTTACCCTAGGTCTTTTTGACTCCAAATCTAGGATTCTATTTACTGAATACCTGTTGAGAGCTTACCTTTTGTAATTTATCTTGTCAGTCTGTCCTTTTTGGAATTTATAACATTTAGAAGAGGGAAAAATATCTGACCTTTACTTTATAACAATCAGCTCTATCAGGTGTTGTTATTGGTTGTTACTACATAAATCAAGATTCATAAGCCCATTTTTTGTTATTAGGAATAGTATTTTATGAATCTTAAGTAGCTCTTTTTTTCCCCACTGTTTCATTTGATTATTCAATTGTGATATATACAAGGCTGTTATTGATCATCCTGAGATATAATTTTCAGTGCCTCTGTTCATTTGGCATTCTTAGTCTTATTAGCTCAATTTCTTTTACACTTATTGAAAATAATATAATAAATTATTCTTTATGGAATAAGTAGTGGCTTAAATTATGTTTTCCTACTTTTCAAATAGTGCCACCTTATTTTCTAGAACATTTGAACATTTTTACATATGTTGTAGTGATGTAGGTTATTCAACTGGACATCTGCATTTTTAATTGCCCAGTGGGGCAAATAAATGGGCTTTTTTTTGTTGTTTTTTTTTATCTGAGTCTGTTGTTCCTGATTTACTTTTTTACTTTTTAATCTTTTATTTTTTTCAATTACATGTAAAAACAATTTTTAACAACTTTTTTTTAAATTTTGAGTTCCAAATTTTCTCCCTCCTATCCTTATCCCTCTCGAAGGAGATGGCAAGCAATTTGATATAGGTTATCCATGTGCAGTCAGGCAAAATATATTTCCATATTTGTAATGTTGTGCAAGAAAACATAGACCCCCCCCACCCCGAAAAAAAACCCAAGAAAATAAAGTGGGTTGGTTTTTGTTTTTGCATGTTTCAACCTGCATTCAGTCTCCATCAGTTACTCTTCTGGAGGTGGATAGCATTTTTCATCATAAATCCTTCAGAATTGTCTCAGATCAATGTATTGCTGAGAATGGTTAAGCCATTCACAGTTGATAATATTAAGTTAATTTTAAAGGGTATGTGGCAAGTTAGCATTTTGAAAGTAATTATTTGCAATAAATTATGTTATTTACATTTTATTATTAAATATCATGTTAATTGGTCTTTTTCAGTGTTTCTTAGAGGCAATGCTATAAAATATAGTGCTGGATGTGGAAGACAAAAAATATGGGTTCCAATATAACCTCTGTTGCCAATTAACTGTCCATTTAATCTCCCTAAGCCTTCTACTGCTTTCTAAGACTTAAATGGTTGTGATTTGATTTGGGGAAGGGGATTCCTAGATAAAAGACATGATCCAGGCTTGGAAGGGATATTGATCACATAGCCTCACCTTATCTGTTTTACAGATGAGAAAACTGAAACTACAGGGGTGAAATGATTTGCCCAAGGCTCAATGGTGGATCATAGGTTCCTTTTTGGAAGGAGTGTGACCATCAAACTAAACTATTGGAAAGGATGTGTAGCCAATGAATCCATCAAACTTTTCACAACTTCTAGTAATCAATTTGACCTTCATTTTTGCCTGTTCAATCCTGGATTTCCATGACATCTTAACTGAGAATTATAATAGTTCTATGATTCTAGTTCACCTACTGGTATAATTAATCTGATCTCCTTTTGTAACACTCCATTTCTTCTCCCTCTTCTGGCATGACACTTGAATATTGGGGCATTCCATCCCACAACTGGGAAATTATTTCCATTGTGGATTCTTGGCACTGCAACATGGCCTCTAATCCCAAACAACATTTTTACCACACAGTATTCTGGTGAATAAATCTGCTTGACTATATCCTGATGGCCTGGGCGTGACAACATTTGACTATGGTAATCAGTAAAGTATCTGCAGCAGAGCATCCACATTTGATCCTTTATTCTGTAAAGAATAAAAAGAATCTCATAGAGTTCTACTGTGAGAAAAAAAAAACTTCCTCTTAACAAGTTTTAGTAGATAGAAACAAAACAGAAAATCAGAATAATGTTATCCCTGATCTAGTTCTTGACAGTATCATAAGAGAAGCTGAGCATGATTTAATAACTCAACATTCACTGCGATAATTATAGCTGTTGTGGTTCTAGTCTTGTAAGGTTTTCACTGTCCTTTTAAAACTATAGTTCTAATTGGATCTTCAAACAATTTTGTAGATAATTATTATTAATTATTATATTATAAATAAATATATTATAAATATATAAATAAAATATGAATATAATTATTAATTATGTAGATAATTATTACTTGTAATTTTATCAGTATTGTACAGATGATAAACTGGTTCGAAAGGATCAAATGACCAGCCTAAAGTCAGTCCAATTCATTTCAATAAACTTTTATAAAGTGCCTGCTATGTGGCAGGAACTGCGTTAACCTAATTAGTGGCAAATCTTGGGCTCAAATCAGACTTCTAATTCCAAGCATAGTATTCTTTCTGTTATGCTGTGCTATACCCAATTAGCAAAAATTATTAATTAAAATCACACAATACAGGATGGTACGCTTGGATGAGCTTCCCCTTACTCCAGTTGCCAGAAATATGTGCTAGGATTTTTGTATCTTCTTCCTTCACAAGGCAATGCCCAAGATATACTTCCAAAACTGAAAGTTTCTTATATTACTTTTTCAGATCCTGTTTGTGATGACTTCTTTATGACAAAAATTCCTAATGTTTATTAGATGTTTCTTACCACTTGGTTTATAACTCATATTCAACTATCATGTTCTTCATTATATTAAATAATACATATTATAATATGTAAATTATTATATTTCTGCATTTGTGTCTTAGCTTTCCTTCTATATTGTGCATACCTTGAGTTCAGGAATCACGTTTCACTAATCTTGGTATCCCAACCCAAATCTGAGTCTAGTACAGGGCTTTTCACCCTGTAAGACTTCATAAATATGTTTTATATAAATAATATAAAGGAAAAATATAAAATGAGAAGTACACTTTGGAAATACTAGTCAAGTGACTGGGTAAAGACACAATGAGAAAGATGAAGAAACTATAAGAACATTAAGAAGTCTCAAATATAGTTCAAGTAAGAGACAGTCAGGGCCCCATGTAAGTGGAATGACTGTGAGAAAACCTCAGCTAGATAGTTTTTGGGGGAAGATCTTCAGAGTTTCTAGGTAAGCTATCTCTCATTTCAGCACATAACCCCAAGTACAATAAAGAGTCCATTACTTCATCTGCAGGGTAGGCACTAAACTAAAACATTCTTCTTCACCTACACTTCTGAAAACACTCATATATCTCTAGCTGTCACTCATTTAGGAAGAATTAGAAAATGATCGAACACTCAGTTGACATACGAGTAGTCCCATCAATGTCCACATTCTCCAGGATTTTTAGAAAAGCAGTATGACATAATGGACAGGGCATTGTCCTTTGAATGAAAAAGATGAGTTCAAATCTTGCTTCAGATGCTTGATAGCAGTGTGAAAGGAGAGGATTCTGGGAAGATGGCAGAATAGATCAGAAAATTACAAGCTCTCAAGATTTTATCCCACAAAAGAAATGAAATAGTGCCTCAGGCAAATATTGAGCAATAAAAATAAATAAGAATAGGGGCAATACAGGGGTCTTCCTGGGACAATCAGAGAAGATCTGAAGAAAAATCCCATCTGAGGTTTGGTCCCTGCAAAGGGTAAACACCTCTAGACTAGGTCCTAGGTCTGCTTAAACCACAAGTGGCAAGCCCTGGGGCTAACTGGGTTGGGAGGATGTCTCAGGGACTTTTGGCCCCAGGACAGTGAGTGGTATTGGGAGTCTGAGCTGGGAAAGATTGAAGGAACCTCCTTGGCAAGGAACACCAGACCCAGCTGGTCTGGGGAGACACAGCTGGGGCAAGAAGGAACCAACATACACCCAGTGAATGCAGAAGCAGTGGAGTGGAGAGTCCAATGCTTGTAGGCACTTACAGGAGTTCTAGTTCCAGGTTCTTGTTCTAGTTCTAGATCAGATGAAAGAACTGAAGGGGAATCTGAGGCCAGAAGTACCATCCCCCATACTCTAGGACTAAAGGTGATTATAAAGACTTGGTTACTATAAATTACAAAAAAAAATTCTCAGGAAAAGGAGAAAGAATTCAACCATAGAGTTACTATAGGAATAGAAAAGACTAGGGTTTGTCTTCAGAGGAGTATACTGAAGAAAGAAAAAAAGAAAGAAAACCCTCTTCTACCCCAAAGAGTAGTGTCAAATAGTCACCTACTCAAAAAGAATTCATAGAGCTTAAAAAATACCTTGAAAATTAAATGAAAGAGATTAAGGAAAAACAAAAAAAAAATCCAAGAAAAAATAAATTAGGGAAGTTAATCAATTAGAAAAGGACATCCAGAATCTTAAGGAAGAAAATAACTCCTTGAAAATCAGAATTGTAGAAGAGGAAGCCAGAAAAGTTATGAGAGATCAAGAAATAATAAAACAAAATATAAAGAATGAAAAACAGAAGAGAATGTGAATCATCTCATAAAAAACCCCACCGTTTTAGAGAATAGATCAAGAAGAGAAAATGTAAGAATAATTGGACTCCCTGAAAGTTATTATCAAAAAAAAGAATCTTGACAAAATAATACAAGAAATAATTAAAGAAAATTGTCCTGAAGCATTAGAACAAGAGGGGAAAGTATAAATAGAAAAAAAAGTCACTGATCGCCACCCAAAAGAGATCCTCTGAGGAAAACCTACAGGGATATTATAGTCAAATTCTGAAACCCCCAGCTCAAGGATAAAATATTAAGAGCAACAAGAAAAAGAAATTAAATATGATGGTGCCACAATTAGAATCACATAAGACCTAGCAGCAGTGACACTAAAAGACCCCAGGTCCTGGAACACTGTGTTTTGAAGAGCAAAAGAACTGGGGTTTTGGCCAAAAATACCATAGCTGGCAAAGCTAAGCATAATCCTGAGTGAAAAAAAAATGGATATTTAATGAACTATCAGACTTTCAGACCTTTCTTAAAAAATAACAAACTGAACTTAATAGAAGATTTGCCATACAGGAGTCAAAAGAAATATAAAGTACATACTGAAGACCAATTACAAGGGACTCAATAAGGACAGATTGTTTACCTTTTATGTATATAAAATATATGCCTAAGATTGTTTTTAGTAATTGGGTAGTTCATAAGAAAGATTTAGGAACAGCTAAAAATAACTAACTTTTACATATGTGTGTGTGTGTGTGTGTGTGTGTGTGTGTGTGTGTATGATGCAAGAAGAAGAACCAACATAGGGGAATTAGATGGGGGAGAAGGGCTGTTAGTTCTGGAAACTTATTTTCAGTGGGAATGGGTTCAAAAAGAAATAATACATATATCTAGAAGGGTATAAAAGTCTTCTAAATTCAGAGAGAAATAAAATGCTAAGGGAATAGAGAGGGATCTGTAGAGGGGAGGGTGAGGGAATAGATTAAAGGGGATATAGAAGGATGTTTAGATTAAAAAGAATGGGAGGATAAGGGAGGGATCCTTGGAGGGGGTATAGGTTAAGTAATGGTAGGGCAAAGTAGAGGGTAGAAGTAAAGTAGAGGAATTAGGAGGGATAGGAAATAAGAGAAACACACAAACATAAAGAAAAGAACAGAAGTAGAATTTGCTGGGGAAAATGTATGTCTATATACGTGTGTGTTTATGTATGTATGTATGTATGTATGTATATATGTATGTGTGTGTGAATATATATGTGTATGTGTCCATGCTTAATTATATCAGCGGGGAGAAGGGGAAGGAGAAGAATAGGAAAAAAGAACAAAGCAAAAAGTGCACAACAGAGAACAAAAGAAAACTAACAAGGACAGTTCTTGCTACAATGGATAGTATTTATTATAATATATTATAATATATAATAAGCTTTCTTGAAATGGAAATTTATTGCTATATATTTTGAATCCTCTCTTACATCCTGTCTTGCACATACATGCTTTTTTTCTTTTCTTATTGTATTTCTTATTGTATTTGTTTCGATATTTAAGTTTATAATATTTTTTTCTTTTCTTATTGTATATTTGTTTCAGTAATTAAAAAATAGAAGTGGGATCCCAGTAAAACTACTTAACTTTTCTATGTCTTAGTTTCCTCTTTTGTTTAATGAAAAAGTTACACTCTGTGCTCTCCTATAATCCCTTCCAGTTTTAAATCTATAATGTTCTGAACTTATGAGTTAAAAGCATTAGAAAGAAAGGCTTTGATAGAAGCATTTGACCTATTGTAACTTTGGGTATAAAACTGTCTTACAAATGTTTGACCCCACCAGCTATTTCCTTATACCTGGCTTAGGGTGATGTGCTCATTTGATAAAGGCTACACTATGTAGTGATTTAGGAAGCTGAAATCCTGATTCCCAGTTTTGGCTCTGAAATTGCCTTGCCGAAAGAGTGCTGGGAAATTTAATTCTGTGAATGGAGCCAACATCCCAATTAGTTTAGTGTAAGACAGCTGAAACTAAATAATGTCTAGCATTCTGCTATCAGCCCATCAAAAGCGTTTCCCATTTTGAATTATCAGAAATTCAGCTTCCTGGGTCATTAATTCTTCTTCACAAGCTTCAATAGTCATTATATTTTCCTGATTCTAGTTAATACTGTCATGTTTAGAAAAGCATGCCTGAACACCAGTTCCTCCAGGGAAAAACAAAATCCATATGTCAGAGTGGGGAGAATGAAATGTCAGATCAATATTCTTGTTTATAGGGTAGGCTATCTGCCTCCTACTACCCCCTCTGATCTTTGTCACATCTTGATAAAACACAATTACGTTGTGGCACAGCTTTACAGGGAATTTGGATGCGCTTGTTAATAAGTACCCTGTCCATATGGCTCAAACAATACATATTTGACACTGTTTGCTCATTCAGATTAAACTATAGTGCTTCAAGAACTTTATTATAATGAAAATGAAATAGTGCCTGTTCTCAAGAAGCTTACATTCTTTTGCCTATTCTGACAGTACTGTAACAAGAATAAGTTTTCCATAAATATAACAGTTGTGTTGATAGATCATAGCTCTTTAATTAATGTGAAGTAGGTACTACAGTAATAAGAATAATATATTTGTATTGGACATTTAGGATTGAAAATATTCTAGACTTTGAATAAAGATCTAGCACTCTGTCCATTCTCCCAGATTGTTTCTGATAATACCCCTAAAGATTAAAATTTGTGAAATTGCTTTAGGAATAGGTATACCTAATGTCCTAGATCATACTTTCAACAAGGAAGTAGAGAAAGAAACAAATATTTGTTAAGCACCTACTATGTGCCAGGTACTGTGCTAAGCCCTTTGCAATTGCTATCTTGTTAGATACTCGTAACCCTGGGTGTTAGGTGCCTTTATTGTCTTCATTTTACTATTGACGAAACTTGAAGTATCTAGAGGTTAAGCGACCTGCCCAATCACATGGCTAGTAAGTATCTGAGGTTGTATTTGACCTCAGGTGTTCCTGACTCTGACTCATTGAACTCTCTTTCAGGGACTCGACTTCTCTGGAATTCATCATTTGGTTTTGAGAGTTGCCTATAGAATTGAGAGTTTCAATGTTTCCTTAGAATCATACAGTCATTACGTGTCAGAAGTCTCAAAATCAGATCTTCTTGGCTTCAAGATTGGTTCTTTATTCACCATCAACAGAAGATTTCCAGTGCTAAAGCTCAGGGTTCTACAAAGGCAACTGCTTCAAGTCCTTTGGGACCATACCTAGTATATATATAGTCATTTTGTTTGTTTCTTGTACTGCAGTACCTCAAGGATCTATGATATTATTTGGTGTGGAATCTTCTTGCCCTGAGCACTCATCACCCATTCTGCCACTCAGTAAATCATTTTCGTAGAAGTATTCATATATCTAGTGCTAGAAGAGGCTTTAAAGACCATTTAGATGAATCCCTTTATTTTAAAGAAGAGAAAACTGAGGCCCAGAGAGTTGAAGCAGTAGTTTGTCTGATGTCACATGAGTAAAAAGTAGCAGGACCAAGATCCAAAGCAGTTCCCCTAAATCCTTTTTCACTGGAAACCAATATTAAGGCTCACCAAAAGTCTTGTCTGTCACCTGGCCCTTTCCTTAATATTTCCTTGACTTTGTATATTTCCACACAATGGGTACTTCACTGACAGCGCCTTTGAAAGCTAGGGTCACCTTGATGCAAGATGAGGCATCTCACAGAAAATCCCCTACATAGCATTTCATAAAGCAGCAGAAGAGAGGAAGAAGAGCTTGTCCTTGATACAGTAGTGAAAATAAGCAGGGAAATGGATGAGGAAGGGAGAGAAGAGGAAAAAAAGCCCATTCAAAACCAAGAGAAGAACACTGAGTTAAGTGCACTGTTCTGTTATGTATAGTATCAAACTCTCCTATCATATGGCTTCTAAAATAGAACCAGTAAAAGTAAAGCATCAGAGGGAGAAAGAAAAAAAAGTATAAAAGAGCTACATTGGCATTAAAATAGAAAATCACTTTAAAAAAACATCTTGAAGAGCGAAAGAATAAGAAAGCTTTGATGCAAGAATCAAATTGTGCTTTACACAGTGGCATATGACATCAAGATTTGGAAGAAAGCTACTCAAATTCCTTGTTAGTTCTGACCAAGTAAGACTGTTGAACATCATCCTTTTGCATCTGTCTAAATTAGAGGAGCCAGAGCGTTTTACATGAGTGGTTTTCAGTGAAACAATCAGAGCCGGCACCTCTCTCTGGCCCAGTGCTCACCGAAAAGGCAGAATCTATTTATGAGGGAAAGCAATTGAATGAGCTGTTCACATTTTCTGAGCTGGCTTGCCTGCTTTCAAGTTTGACACAACATTAACAAAAGAAAAGGAAAACATCCATAAAACTAAAATTAAATGGGTCTGGTGGAAAACATTTTGAAGGTTTGAGTGTAAGACGTAGTGGAGTGGGGCAGGAGGCGGCAATCTACTGGCACAGATTCTTGAAATGGTGAAGGATGTTTATTTATAGGTCAACATAAAAGTCCATCAAAGTTAGAAGAGGGGTAGCCTAAGATGGTAAAGGTATTTATGTGACATATACTGGTATAGAATGAGGAAATGATATGTTTTGAATACTAGAAAGTAAAATGATAATTATAAGAGTGAAAAAGAAGAGAGACTATTCTGTTTCTTCACAATATTGTTTCTATCACTTAGAATGCCACCTCTTTTGGCCATTACTTATCAAAATTCTCCTCATCATTCAAGGTTCAACTCAATATTTCTTTTATCACATTTTCTAGATCACGCCATTGACCTTTATTCTTTCACTCTCTAATCTACTTCAATCCTTAAGGCCTGTCTGTTTGCCACCATTTTAGTATTGAATTAATTGCTTGTTTGATACATGCTATTGTTTTATGGATACGCTCATCTCCCTGATATGGTATATTCATCTCAAAGGCAACATAAAGCAAAACAGAACACATCATCATCTTTACCTCCAAATTCTTCTCCCTTCCAAAGTTACACAGTTAAAGGTACTAACATCCGCTGGCACCCTAGCACACCCAAAGATGGCCTGCTGACACAGATTCGTTGATGTGCTTTATAAAGGAAAGACAGCTTCAAAGGGATTAACAATACTTCTTTATTTAAACATATATAAGTCATTCACTAGTTCAGGGGAAAGTTTAACACTCTGAACATGAAGAAAATACAAAGAAAAAACAAGCAGAGAAATTAGCACAAAGATCAACAGACAGGGCTCCAACTGTCTAAGCAAAGTAATATAACCACCTATATACACCACTGGATGAGAGAGCACAAACCTCTGAGCAGGTGGGGGGCTCTTAACAAATACTCACTCAGAGTCCTATCCTGGGAACCAAAATGTCCTTCTCATAAGCCAACCCCCAAAACAAAATACCAACCTCAGAATATATGTGTGTTCATCCTTTGTTGCTGAAGAAGACCATGCCATCAGAGAAATGATGACATGACTTGCACTTGACTTTTGTTTTTGAGTGAGGAAGGGTTGTTTAGGTCACCATCCTCACTTCTCCTCCAGAGCCATCTGAATCCAATGACCAGATATTCATGAGGATGACTGGAGATGACCCAGGATGAGGCAATTGGGGTAAAGTGACTTGCCTAAGGTCACACAGCTAGTGATCTCAAGTATCTGAGGTGAGATTTGCACTCAGGTTCTCCTGTCTTCTGCACTGGTGCTCTATCCACTGTAGCACCTATATACACTTTCAGAACCAGGAGGCATCACAATCCTCATGACTTGGTTCCTAATTACCTTAGTACCAAAAGATGTGGAAAGCCTTCCTACAAGTAAGCCTCCTCATAAGTAAGTCTCCCCCTAAGCAAGCTCCATTTAGGCAAGTTCCTCCCCCAATGGACTCTATGTGACTCAGGATACATCACATCTGGGCCAGAGTTTAAAGCATCAAGACACTCATGATTTAACATATGTGATATCACACAGGCCTATTAACGGATGGGGAAGATCTTTCTATTCCATTAACATTACACCATTCTTCTAGTAATCCATCTTTGTAATCTCAGTCTCATCATGAATTTCTCATGCTTGCTTACTGGAGCTATGCAATTAGGTACCAAAATTAGTTGCATTTTTCATATATGTTGTTTCCACAGCATCTTCCATATATGTTTCCATCTCTTCACTTTATTTAACACCATACTTCAGACTTTTCATCCCCTCTTGACCTGTACTATTATAATTGCCTCTTATTTGATTTCCTTGCCTCAAGCATCTCTCCACTCCAATCTATTCTCCACCCTGTTTCCAAAGTGTTTTCCTAAAATGCAGGTCACCCTGCACTACTATCACCCCTAAGTAAATTCTAGTGACTCATTACCTCAAGGATCAGATATAAAGTCCTCTGTTTGGAATTTTAAGTTCTTCACAACATTAAGGCATCTAGGTAGTATAGTGGATAGAGAGCTAGGTGGGGAGTCAGGAAGACCTGAGTTCAAATCTGACCTCAGACACTTACTAGCTGTGAAGCCCTGGGAAAATTCTTTGTCTCCGTTTCCTCATCTGAGAAAAGAAAATAATAACAGCACCTACCTCACAGGGTTGTTGTGAGGATCAGATGAGAGAATAATTCTAAAGACCTTAGCACAGTACCTGGCAGATAGTAAGCACTATATAGATATATAGATCCTCCTTCTTCTTCATGTCTTTTTAATATGTACTTTATTTTTCCCCAATTGCCTGTTAAACAATGTTTAATATTTGTTTTGATTTTTACAGTTTTAAATTTCAAATTCTATCCCTCCTTCCTCTCCCTCTTCTATCTCACATATGACTCCCTTCTCTTAACTCCTCAATTTAGCAATACTGAGATGACCCACAGTTTCACATAAATGAAACTTGACTTCCTATCTCCATGCCTTTGAATTGCCTGCCCCATTGTTGATAGATATTGCCTCCCTCCTCACTTCTATCTTTGGGAATCCTTGCTTTTCTTCAACCATCAGTTTGTACACTACCTCCTATAAAAAGCTTTTCCTGATCACTCAGGCTACTAATGCCCTCCCCCTCCCTTAGTCATCTTGTATTCATAGTATGTATGTAGTGACATCTGTCTTTCATGTGTAACATGATGGTATTGGTTACATGTATGTATATACTCATATGAATTCCTGTTGCCTCACCCATTAGAATGTAAGCTCCTTAAGAACCACTATGGTTTTGTCTTTTGTCTTTGTCTCTCCAGAACTTAGTATAATTCTTTTCACTTAATAAGTGATTAATAAAAGCTTGTTGACTGATGATAATTTATTTGAAAACACTAGTTGTGTCTTGAATTTCTGCAGACCCACAGTGCTTAGCAGAGTATTTTATTTATAGAAGATTCTTAATTATGATAGATGGGCTTAAGGGAAAGGAATAACATGGGGCAAGTAGCATACTATATATCACGGAGGTAAGAGTGTATTCATAAATAACAAGTAACATGGGAAAGATTGTTCCAAGCTTTTTGACAGTTGGCAGAATATCAGGGCTGATGGAAATTTGCTTCAATTGCATATATTTTCAAATTCAACATCTACAATATAGAGAAAAATGTAAATTTGAGGAAAGTTCAGACTTCTTTGCCTAGCACACAAGACCCTCCACAATCCTAGAGTCTTGCTAAATATTTATCCTTTTCATAGTCCTATTTTCCACAGACTTCAAATTCTGCTAAACTGGACATGTCTGTGCAGGATTCACATGACACTGTGCCTTTCTGCCTGTCATTCTTCATGAATAGTTCACCCTTCCTCCTCTTCATCTCTTAAATTCCTATCTTTCATTTTCCACTTGAAATGCCACCTCCACCAAGAGATTTTTCCTAATGTCCCCTTGAGATAACAACTTTCTTCTTTATAGCCTCAGGCAGCTAAGTGGAACAGTGAATAAAGCAGTGGGCTTGAAATCAGGAAGACTCATCTTCCTGAGTTCGAATCTAGTCTCAGACATTTACGAGACATGTCACTGTGGATAAGTCACTTAACCCAGTTTGCCTCAGTTTCTCACCTGTAAAATGAGCTGGAGAAGAAAATGGCAAACCACTTCAAAATCTTTGCAAAGAAAACCCCAAATGACTCAACAACAACTGGAAGGTTGCATTTATTCTGCACTTTTTCAAAGCATTTATATTGTGATGCTGAGTGTTAGAGTATTTGTATTTATGTCTTCCCTGCTAGACTGAAAAGTTCTCTAGGGCAGGGACATATCCATCAGTACATACCACAGTGCTTTATACACAGTATGTACTTAATAAGTATTTCTTGAATGAACAAACCTTCAAAATAATAACCCTGCTGCACTCAAATGCCCTGAAATATTTTCTGAATGAGCGAATATTGTTGTGTTCTTTTTAGTCATCTTGCCAAATACAGTTTTCTTTTTAAAAGAGTAATTTTATGGGATACAAATTATGATACTCTGTTCAAAGACGTAACTTTTCTTCTCCTGGAGCTTACATTCCATTGGCGAATGCAACATGTAAACAGATCAGGAATCACAGGAACTTTACTGTTAGAATGTGGTATTAACATGCAACACGGAGTATAATGGCACTGAATGGATTGCCAATTCATTGTACATAAATAATGTGTCAGTCAGCAAAAAATTTTCTCAGATCCTAGACTGAAAGACATATTGTTTTAAATGAGGGAAGTTCTCAGTGTCATTGTCCTCTGTCCTGATGAAATTATTTCTTTGAAAGGAGATCAGAATGGTAAGAGAATTAGAAACAATATTATGAAAAGATCAAGTGAAAAATATAAACATGTTTATGTTACAAATAGCATATATATAGCACATTGAAGGGGAAAGATAGCCCTCTTCAAATATGCAATGAAACATCATGGGAAAGAGAAATCAGAATTATTCAGCTTGGCCCAAAAGGCAGAGCTCAGAGTGATTTGTAAGAGTTCTAAAGAGAAAGATTTAGATTTTATGTAAAGAGCAACTTCCTTGTAACAAGCTGAACTATTAAAAAACATGAATTGTATTGCCTTGGAATAAAATCTTATAATAATTACCTAGATATAAAAGGGATCTAGGAAGCCATCTAATCCCACCTTTCTCCCATTTCACATATGAGAAAACTGATGCCTAGGGAAGGGAATT
>JAQQSK010005501.1:0-14877 GCA_028658325.1 Potorous gilbertii
AAGGAACTAGGACTAAAACCAAGAATCACCTACACAGCAAAACTGAGTATAATGCTTCAAGGGAATATATACTCTTTCAATAAAATCGAGAACATTCAAGCATTCTTAATGAAAAGACCAGAGCTGAAAAGAAAATATGACTTTCAAACACAAGAATGAGAAGAAGCATGAAAATGTAAACAGCAAAGAGAAGTCATAAGGGACTTACCACAGTTGAACTGTTTATATTCCTACATGGGAAGACAATATTTGTAACTCTTGAAAGTTTTCAATATCTGGGTAGTTGGGGGGATTACACACATGCGTAGAGACACACACATGCACACACACACATGTACAAACGTGCATGCACACACATACATGTACGCACACACAGAGACAGAGATTACAGAATTAATTGACTAGGATGGGATCATATCTTAAAAGAAATCAAAGTAAACGGTTAGAGAGAAATGTAGTGGGAGGAGAGAGAACGAAATGGTATGGGGTAAATTATCTCTCACAGAAGAGGCAAGCAGGAGACATTTTCGTGGAGTGAAAAAGAGGAGAGCTGAGAAAAAAAACACGAAGTTTACTGTCATTATATTCGACTAAAAGACGGAGTAAAATGCACATTCATTTTGGTATGACAACCTATCTTTCAATACAGGAAATTGGGGGAGAAGGAGATAAGGAGGGTGGTGGAGATGATGGAAGGGAGGGCAGTGGGAGGAGGGAGCAACTTGAAGTCAACACTCGTGGAGGCACAGGATCAAAAAAGAGAGTAGAAACAATGGGGGCCAGGATAGGGTGGAGGGAAATATAGTTAGTGTTACACAACACGACCATTATGGAAGTTATTTGAAAAAATACATAGATATGGCCTATATTGAATTGCCTGCCTTCCTAATGGGAATGGGAATGGGTGGGGCAGGAGAGATGGGGACAAGTTGCAACTCAAACAACTGTCGAGTCTTGTTCTTGGTACTAGGAAATAATAAATATATGTAATGGGGCATAGAATGTTATCTGGCCCTACAGTACAAAAGGGAAGATGGGGAGAAGAGAAGGGAGGGATGGTAGAAGAAAGGCAGATTGGTGATAAGGTAAATTAGAATGCTCCGTCTATTGCGGTGGGGGGAGGGGACAAATGGGAAAAAATTTGGAGCCCAAAATTTTGTGAAAATGAATATAAAACGTTAAATAAATAAATTTCTATTAAATTATATATATATGTACTAATAAAAATTTAAAAAAAACTGTATTCTCATCTTGGATACAGTGATTCTTAGATGACATAAGAGGAGAAATAGGGGAAAAACTGGTAGGAAAAAACGAAGGAGAAAATTAAGGTTTAAGCTCATGGATTTGAGGTGTCCAGATGAGTCTTGCCACACTTTCTGGAATGAAGATGAATTTCTTCCAACTTCCTTACAAAGCTCGAACAGAATGATAAATTAGGCTAATTTCCCACCAAGTATAATTTAGCGATGAAGTTGAAGAACTACTGGTCTCTATTTCTATAACATCTCTTTGCTAGCAGAAAGCCTCTTCATTCTATCACTCTATTGCTACTCAAGTGTCCTGTTTGTCTGGGACACAAAGACATTCTCACTGTGTAGTGTATACTACGTTTTGAATCTTTTTTCCTCTAATAAAGAAACCTTTTCTTTTGTCTCATTCCCTTAGGAAAATGCTCTCTGCTAAGGTATCTGATGAACTGACTAGTCTAGCTTTGTAAACAGTTAATTAACTAAAATTTATCAATCACCAAAATGATTCCAATATGCCAAAGGATCTGAAATTTCCGTAATTGTCCTTCCAACTCTCTTGAGTTACTTTTTGATGCCTTGAAGAGGTTCATCACCTATGGGGTCAGACCATAATATATATTTTCTTGACATTCCAAGGTATATATTCTTGCTCTAAGACAGATACTTTTCATATTTTGTGCATGTCATTTACCTCACATCATCTTGATACTACCCTTTCCGTCTTACCTACAACATGTCTCCAGTCTTCAGTCCATTCCCATGTATCGGTTTCTATCCTATTGCCTACAAACAAGTTCAAGTCTTCCTCATTCTGAATGAATGAATAAATACATGAATGAATGAATAGATAGTTACATTCTCTTTAGCTATTTGTTGCCCTGTATTACTCTGCTCCCTCTAAAATAAATTCCTTGAAAAAGGATACCTGCTGATTTTTCCACTTTTCTCATTATTTTCTTCCTCTTCTGTGATCTGAATTCTGACTTCAGTATTCAATTACTCTCCCCAAAATTATCAAAGACAATTTTAATTGCCATATTGAAACCCTTTTCTAAACTTTCAGCAATCTCTGTCTCATTAAACATATGTGGTACTCTCATGTAAATCTAATATAATGTTTCTGCTCTTCGTGATGATAAAACAAAGTTAGTTACAAAATTTTTGCAGATAATTTTAATGTACTGGTTTTTCATTGCTGCTTTCTAGTTTCATCCTAAAAGGTATTATTCGGTTGGATCTGTCAATGATTTGTTTCATTTTCTTATTTTTTTACTTGTTTGTTTGTTTATTAATCATTTTCAACATTCCCTTGCAAAAGATTTCGAGTTCTCAATTTTTTCCTCAACACTCTCCTTACCCCACCCCAAGAGAGTGTGCATTCTAAATATCCCTTTCCACAATCTGCCCTCTCTTCAATCACACGCCCACTTTTCTTACTCCCCTCCACTCTATTTTCTTGAAGGGCAAGATAGATTTCTGTACCTCATTACCTGTATGTCTCATTTCCCAGTTGCATGCAAAAATATTTTTTAAACCTTGGTCTCCAGCTTCTTTCTCTTTCCCACTCGGCAACCACACCAAATGACAAAGCAAGTAATTCTATATAGGTTATACATGTGTAGCTATGCAGAAAACTTCCATAACAGTCATACTGTGAAAGGCTAACTATATTTCCCTCCATCCTATGCTGCCTGCTTTCTATACTCTTATACTCTCTTTTAGTCCTGCCCCTACTCAAAAGTATTTACTTCTAATAACCCCTTCCTCCCACTTTTCCCTTCTGTCATGCCCTCCCTGCTCAAACTCACCTTAGGCCCTACTTTTATGTAGGGTATAATAGATTTTCATGCCAAATTGAGTGTTCATGTTATTCTCTCCTTAAACTAAATCCCATGAAAATAAGGTTCACTCATTCCCTCTCACCTCTTCTTCTTCCCCTTCATTGTAAAAACTTTTTCTTGCCTCTTTTATGTAGAAATAACTTATCCCATTCTTTCTCTCACTTTCTCATTCTTCAAATATATTACTCTCACCTCTTAATTTTATCTCTTTAGTTATTATCCCTTCATATTCAGTTCACTCGATGCCTCCTCTCTCTCTTTGCATATATATATATATGTATACACACCTATATATATGCATGTATATGCATATATATATATATATATATACATGTATACACATATATACATATATACAGGTATACTCATATATATGTGTGTGTGTGTGTGTGTGTGTGTGTGTGTGTATGCAATCCTTCCAAAAATCTAACACTGAGAAAAGTCTCAAGGGTTACAAATATTATCTGTGTCAGAATCTAAAAGAAATATATTAAGTCCTTATCATTTCTTTTTCCTGTTTACCTTTTCATATTTCTCTTAATTCTGATATTTGAAAATCAAGTTTTCTATTCAGCTACAGTCTTTTCATCAAGAATGTCTGAAATTCCTCTATTTCATTGAAGTTGCATTTTCTCCTCCCAATTATTATACTCAGTGTTGCTGCGTAGATGTTTGGTTTTAATCCTAGTTCCATTAACCCCTAGTATATCTTATTCCAAGTCCCCTGAACTCTTAAGGTAGAAGCCACAAGATCTTATGTTATCCTGATTGTGTTTTCACAATACTCGAATTCTTTCTTTCTGGCTACTTTCAACATTCTTTCCTTGATCTGGAAACTCTGAAATTTGGCTATAATATTCCTAGCAGGTTTCCTTTTGGTATCGCTTTCAGGAGGATCAATCGATTCTTACAATATCTATTTTACCCTGTGATTCTAGAATATCAGGACAGTTTGTCTTGATAATTCCTTGAAAGATAATGTCAAGAGCTTTTTTAGATCTTGACTTTCAGGCACTTCAATAATTTTTAAGTTGTCTCTCCTAAAACTGTTTTCCAGGTCAATTGGTTTTCCAATAAGATGTTTCACACTGTCTGCTATCTTTTCATTCTTTGGTTTTGCTTTATAATTTCTTGATTTTCCCTAAAGCTGTTAGCTTCCATCTGCTCCATTCTTATTTTTAAGGAATTATTTTCTTTAGTGAGCTTCTGTACCTCCTTTTCCACTTGACCAATTCTGCTTTTTGAGACATTTTTCTCCTCATTAGTAATGTTGTCTCTTTTGTCATTTGGGTTAGCCTATTTTTTATATTAAATTATTTTATTTGTTTTCAGAGTTCAACAATCACTTCCATGTGTCTCAGATATTTTCCCCTCCCTCCCTGAGTCCATGTACCATCTTTTATAGGTTCTACACATACTTTCCTGTTAAATACATGTTGCATAGAAGAATTAAAATGAATGGGAGAAACCATAAAAGAAAAGAAAAGACATCATAATACAAAAGAAAAAAAAACTTTCTATCTGTAATCCAATTCCATAGTTCTTTTTCTGGATGTTGAAGGCATTTTGCCTCAAGAGTCCATTGGAAATATTTTCAGTTCATGCATTTCAGTGAAGTGCTAAGTGTACCAGAAAAAATTCCTCGCACACTCTGGTTTTTGCTGTGTACAAAGCACTCCTGGTTCTGCACCTGTCAGTCAGAACCAGTTCCTATGTCTTTTCGAGCTTTTCTGAAGTCTTCCTGTTCATTGTGTCTCATAGAAAAATAGTATTCCATTATATTAATATACCACAACTTCTTCAGTCATTCCCCAATTGATGGACATCCTTTTGATTTCCAGGTTTTGGCCACCACACAGAAAAAAAAATATTTTTGCACATGTGAGACCTTTTTCCATTTCTCTAATATCTTTGGGATAGAGCCTCAGAAGCAGTATTGCTGGATCAAAGGGCATGCACGTTTTTGTAGCCCTTTGGTCAAAGTCCCGAAATGCTCTCGAGAATGGTAGGATCAGTTCACAGCTCTGTCAACAATGAATTAATATTTGAACTCTCCCACATCTTCTCCAGTATTTAGCATCTTCTTTTTTGTGATGTTAATCAATCTGATGGGTGTGATACGGTAAGTCAGAGTTGTTTTGATTTGCACCTGTCTAATCAATAGTGAATTAGATCTTTTTTTATATGATTATAGATAGCTTTAATTTCTTCCTCTGAAAACTCTGTTCATATCCTTTGACCATTTATCAGTTGGAGAATGGGCTTAGTCTATTTTTAAAGTGTTATTTTTTTCATCATTTTTGGGTCCCCTTTAGAAAACAGTTGATGACTTTTTCATAATTTTCTTGTAACACTCTCATATCTCTTCCCAATTTTCCTCTACTTTTCTTACTTGACTTTAAAATTCTTTTTGAGTTCTACTATGGCTTCATTAGCATGTTGTTTTCAGCCATGTTGACAAATGCTTTCAATGAGGATGAACACGGAATCAAGTTCAACTGCTGTACTGATGGTAATTTTTTTCAGTTTGAAAAGATTATAAGTCAAGACCAAAGTGGAGAGAGAGTTAGTGCATGATTTTCTGTTTCCAGATGATTGTGCACTCAATGCACCCTCTGAAACTGCGATGCAACAAAGTATGGATCAATTCTCTGCTTCATGTGCTAATTTTGGCCTAATAATTAACATGAAAAAACACAATTGCTCCATCAGCCACCACCACAGCATTGATAAGTGGAACCATCAGTTACAACAAATGTAGAACTTTAGAATTCTGTGGATAAGTTCACTTACCTTGGTAGTATACTTTCCAGGGGTGTACACATTGACAATGAGGTTGATGCATGCATTGCCAGGGCTAGCTCAGTGTTTGGGAGGCTCTGAAGAAAGGTTTGGGAGAGAAGAGAAATTAGACTGATTACCAAATTGAAGGTCTACAGAGCTGTTGTGCTGACCTCATTGTCATATGTTTGTGAAACATGGGCAGTATCCCAACACCATGCCAGGAAACTAAATTGCTTCCATTTGAATTGTCTTAGGAAGATTTTGAGGATCACTTGGCAGGATAAGGTACCAGGTACTGAAGTCCTTGCTTGAACTGAACTGCCAAGTGTTTAAACTATGCTTCAGAGAGCACAACTCCAATGGGCTGGCCACATTATTTGAATGCAAAATGTTCACTTGCCAAAAATACTATTTTATGGAGAGCTTGCATGGAGCAGGCAATCACATGGTGGAGAGAAGAAATGATATAAGGACAGTCTCAAGGTCTCTCTCAAGAACTTTGGATTAGACTGTGCAACATGGGAGACATTGGCATAGGACCACTCAGTAGTGTGCCCACATAAGAAAAGGTGCTGTGCTCTTTGAGTAAAGCAGAATTGAGACATCACAAAGTAAACACAGAATGCACACATTTGCGATATCCACCCCAAATATTTATGCAGACTTTCTGTGCTCAACCTATGGTAAAATATTCCAAGCTCATATTGATCTGATCAGCCACAGTTGGACACAATGCAATTTCACTTTACAATGGTGATGTCATTTTGATCCACTTCGAAGACAAAGGACAACAACCATCCAATCAATTCATATTTTTCTTCAAGGCTTTGGATATAGGACACTGACACTGTTGACTTCTTCTGATTGTATATTTTGATCTTCCTTGTGACCACAAAAAGATTCTATTGTCTGATTTTTTCCCACTGTTTGTTCATTTCCCCAACCAATTTCTTGAATTTTGAGCTCTTTTTTAAGGTAGTTCTCTGTGCTAATGGGGTGTGGGGTTTATTGTCAGCTGCTAAATCATCCCACAGTCTGTGGGCCTAGACCACCAGAAACAGCTGCTGCCAGTGCCACTGCTGTTTTGGCTGTTGTAGACTCCTTTATACCCTCTGCTGCCATGAGGCCGGGTTTGGACCATGCTACTCTCTCACACAGGTCCCAGAGGTTTTTCAACTGACCTTCCAATTTGTCCTCAATGTTTTGGGGTTGAGAAGCCTGGAAACTGCCACAGCTGCCAGTGATTCAATCCCCACACAGCCTGCTCAGGCCTTGTTTGTGCCAGTATAACCAATACTGAACTGCGCTCCACTACCAGACCTGTGTGATCAATACGTTCCATCAACTTTCCAGGCTGTCTTGGGCTGGAGATTAGCTTCACATCATGATTTTGTGTCTTCTGCATATCCAGAATTTGTTTGCAATAATTTTTACCGGTATTTGGGGAATTAGAGGAATAGCTCAAGCAAGTCCCTGCTTTTACTCCACTATCTTGGCTCCACTAGATGATTTATTTTGTTTTTTCTTTGTCTCCTCACTGATTCACGATGGGTTATAAAAATATACTCTTATCCGTAGTGTTTTACATTTCAGTTTATAGTCTAAAATAGTACTTGCCTGTGTGGTTTCTTTCTTCCTGTCGAATAAGAAATGTGCCTTCGGATTAAAAAAGTTTTAAGTTCTTTTAGCTTCTGCATTATGGAAGCTAATTTATGTTGTTAATACTCCTGTATAGAATTTTTAAATCATTTCATGTCATTTCCCCTATTCATTTCCAAGGTTTTACCATTAGTATTTTTAAAAGTGTATTAGAATGGGGTGGTTTTGATTGTATAAAATTTTTATTTTTGTACTATTCTATTATTTCAACCCTTTTCTGAGAAAAAATGGTCTTGGCTTCACACATATAGTTGATTCAGGATTGACACCTACATCAATAACATATTCATTCTTATATGTGAAAATATAAAGATAACTAATTTCATTCTCACTGAGTGTGATGCTATTTGACACTAATTCTGACTAGTGCTTTTTTCTTAAAGAAAGATCCCAGGATTCACAAATATGAGGCTTCTGTGCAATCCATATTTGTTTAGCTTCACTGATTGCTTCACCTTGAATAATTGTGTCACACACACACACACACACACACACACATACACATACACACATATATATGTATTTTCTTCATTGTTGAGCAGTCATTTCAGTTGTGTCCAACTTTTTGTGACCCCATTTTATGTTTTCTCGGCAAAGATACTGGATTGGTCTGTGATTTACTGCTTCAACTCATTTTACTAATGAGAAAATTGAGAGAAAATAGGGGAGAGGAGCCAAGATGGCAGAGTAGAAAGACTCACAAATGCTAGCCCCCGAAGCCACAGTCCATGGATCTCCTGTAAAAAGAACTTCCAACAAATTCTGGGCAAGGGGAAGCCTCACAAAAACAGAGTGAAGGAGATTTCCGTTACAGAGAGCCCTGAAAAACCGATCCCAAAGGTCTGTTGCGCACCAGACAGGAGCAGAGCCAATCGCTGCCCTGGGAGGGAGAGGAGCGAGCAGATCCGAGCAGGATGCAGGGACAGACTCTCAGCAGCCACGAAGTTCCCTCCAACCACAGGCACACAGGTCAGTGAGAGAGATTTCTGGGCTGGCCGAGGAGGGAGCAGGGTGTCTCCATAATTCAGAGCCCCTCGGGAGGCAGCAGCAGAAATAGCAGGTGGCCAGAGGCTCCTGGAGAAGGCAGGACCTCGGGTCTATTACTGAAGGCCTCCACATAAACCCTCTCAGGGAACTGAGCCAGAAAGGTGGTCCTGCCCCCACCTGAGCATCAGAATTTAAGCTCACGTTGAATAGCAGCCAGGCATACCACTGAAAGCCCTGAGGCTGGGGAGTAGCATTTGAATCTCAGACCCCAAGCACTAGCTGGGCTGATCTAGGCAGGGGTGCAGAGGAATCTCAGAAGTCAAGTAACAGGCTGAGAAAATGCCCAGAAAAGGGAAAAAAATATAAGACCATAGAAGGTTACTTTCTTGGTGACCAAATGATCCCACACTTCCTTTTAGATGAGGAAGAACAATGATGACCACCAGAGAAAGAAATAGGAGTCAAGGCCTCTGTATCCCAAACATCTGAAATAGATATCCCATGGACTCAGGCCATGGAAGAGCTCAGAAAGGATTTTGAAAACCAAGTTAGACAGGTGGAGGAAAAACTGGGAAGAAAAATGAGAGAGATGCAAGAAAAGCATGGAAAACGGGTCAATACCTTGATAAAGGAGACCCAAAAAAATGCTGAAGTAAATAACACCTTGGAAAATAGCCTAACTCAATTGGCAAAAGAGGTTCAAAAAGCCAATGAGGAGAATGCTTTCCAATGCAGAATTAGCCAAGTGGAAAAAAAGGTTCAAAAGCTCACTGAAGAAAATAGTTCTCTCAAAATTAGAATGGAACAGATGGAGGCTAATGACTTTCTGAGAAAACCAGGAATCATAAAACAAAATAAAAAGAATGAAAAAGTGGAAGATAACATGAAATATCTCATTGGAAAACCAACTTACCTGCAAAAGAGATCCAAGAGAGACAATTTAAAAATTATGGGACTACCTGAAAGCCATGATCAAAAAAAGAGCCTAGACATCATCTTTCATGAAATTATCAAGGAAAACTGCCTTGATATTCTAGAACCAGAGAGCAAAATAAGTATTCAGGAAATCCACCAATCAACACCTGAAAGAGATCCAAAAAGAGAAACTCCTAGGAATGTTGTGGCCAAATTCCAGAGTTACCAGGTGAAGGAGAAAATACTGCAAACAGCTAGAAAGAAACAATTTCAGTATTGTGGAAATACAATCAGGATAACACAAGACTTAGCAGCTTCTACATTAAGGGATAGGATATTCCAGAAGTCAAAGATACTAGGACTGAAACCAAGAATCACCTACCTAGCAAAACTGAGTATAATACTTCAGGGGAAAATATGGCTTTTCAATGAAATAGACGACTTTCAAGCATTCTTGATGAAAAGACCAGAGGTGAAAAGGAAATTTGACTTTTAAACACAAGAATGAGCAAAAGCACGAAAAAGTAAACAGCAAAGAGAAATCAGAAGGGACTTAACCATAGTTTAACTGTGTTCATTCCTACATGGAAAGACAATATTTGTAACTCCTGAAACTTTTCAGTATCTGTGTAGTTGGTGGGATTACACACACATGCACGCACACACATACACACATGCACACACACGCAGAGACAGAGGGCACAGAGTGAATTCAATAGGATGGGATCATATCTTAAAGGAAATCAAGGTAAACGGTGAGAGAGAAATGTAATGGGAGTAGAGAGGGTGAAATGGAATGGCGTAAATTATCTCTCATAGAAGAAGCAAGCAGGAGACTTTTTAGTGGAGAGAAAAAGAGGAGAGCTGAGAAAAAAAAACATGAAGTTTACTGTCATCACATTCGACTAATGAAAGGAATAAAATGCACACTCATTTTGGTATGAAAACCTATCTTACAGTACAGGAAAGTGGGGGAGAAAGAAATAAGTAGGGAGGGGGGGATGATGGAAAGGAGGGCAATGGGAGGAGGGAGCAATTTGAAGTTAACACTCAGGGAAGGACAGGATCAAAAGAGAAAATAGAAACAATGGGGCGCAGGAGAGGATGGAGGGAAATATTTTTAGTCTTACACAACACGCCTATTATGGAAGTCATTTAGAAAACTACACAGATATGGCCTATATTGAATTGCCTGCCTTCCCTAAGGGAATGGGTGAGGAGGGAAGGATGGGGACAAGTTGCAACTCAAAGTTTTAGGAGTAACTGTCGAGTATTGTTCTTGCTACTAGGAAATAAGAAATACAGGTAAGAGGTAATAGAGAGTTATCTGGCCCTACAGGATAAAAGGGAAGATGGGGACAAGAGAAGGGAGGGATGATAGAAGAGAAGGCAGATTGATGATAGGGGAAATTAGAATTCTGGGTGTATAGGGTTGGGGGGAGGGGACAAATGGGAAGGAAATTTACAACCCAAAATATTGTGAAAATGAATGCAAAAAGTTAATTAAATAAATTTATATTGAAAATAAGTAAAATAAAATGTTGACTAAAAATGGGATACAGGGAAAGAATCTGGCACTCAAAAGTTTAAAAATGACTTAATTTTTTATATATAATTGTGAAGTATTTAACAAATAAGATAATTGTAAAATATAAAGAAGCTCAAGGAATTAGAACTTTCGTAGTGATCTAGTTATGCCAATATAATTTATTTTCACAATATCAGCTCTATTAAAAAAAGAATTAAAGTAATTTTGATAACATTATGTGTACTTGGCTAAAACTGAGTGCAAGATGCTAATCCCTATTATATAAATACCCAAATTTTATAATTTTCAAATGTAGTGTAGGGTAATATACATCACCATTTGAGATAACAATTGCAATACCGAGAATTACCCACTGATATATCTCAGTGACTTGAGTTAATGAGACCATGAATTTCCAGGTTAATTGGAATTTCAGAGTAGAGTTAGGACTATAAAAGAAGCCCAGAAAAACTGGCTACCCCCATTCAAAAACTCAGTTGGATGCTGCTCAGCTGGGATAGGGTCTTGTAACTTCTTTGACATAGGACACTTCTTCTACCAATGCTATTTTTTAACCAAAGAAAACAATCTATTAAAAATTGAAATTCGGCAAGTAGAAGTTAACGACTCTATGAGACATCAAGAATCAGTCCAACAAAATCAAAAGAGTGAAAAAAAATCGAAGAAAAGGTAAAATATTTCATGGGAAAAAAATTGACCTGCAAAGTAGACCCATGAGAGAAAATACAAGAATGATCAATCTACAAGAAAACCATGATGAAATAAAAGTGATTGAATAATATCTTCCAAGAAATCAAGGAAAACTTCTCTGAGGTGCTAGATCTGGAGAGCAAAATAGTCTTCAAAATAATCCATTGATTACCTCCTGCAAGAGATTCAAAATGAAAACAGCAAGGAATATTGCTTCCAGATTCCAAAAATATTAAGGAAAAAATATTGCAAGTAGCCAGAAAGAAACAATTCAGATACTGAGGAAATATAGTCAGGATCATATAGAACCTACCAGCATCGACTTTAAAATATTAGAGGGACAAGAATATGATATTTTGTAAAGCAAAAGAACTTGGACTACAACAAAGTATCAATTACCCAGAAAAATTGAAAATATGTATTTCAGGCAAGGAGATGGACAATTAGTAAAATGAAAGATGTTCCGACTTTCCTAATGCAAAGGCCAGAGAATCCAATGGAAATAAAAGTCTCAAGAGAAGCATGAAAAGGTAAACGGGGAGGGGGGGAACAAACAAAACCAACCTTTCTTATTCAATATGGGCAAACTGTTTAAAATCCTATAAGGGAAGATGATACTTGTTAATCTTGAAAACTGTATATTTATCATGATATTGAAAATGGATATATACATAGATAGAGGAAGTGGATATGAATTAAATGATAGGATGATCAAAAATGTGATTTAAAGATGTGAAGAGATTGTAATGGGTGATGTGAAAAGGTGGAGACTGAGAAAGGTAAGCTACATCATAGGAAGAGGTACAAAAATTCCACTCATCTGATTTGGTTCAAGGAGGGAATAACAAGCTCAGATAAGTATAGAAATATAACTTCCTCTATAGGCAGTAGGAGAGGAACGAAGAAAGAAAAGGGAGGATAGGCCAAAAGGGAGGGAAGAAGTAGTAAAGAAAAAGGGTAAGGGGTGAGGGGGTAAAAGAAGTGAGGTAAGACTCAGGGAGGTGGTGGTCAAAAATTAAGGCTCTATTGGGGAGGGGAAAGGGGAAAGAGAAAAGTAAAAGCATAAACAGGGAGAAATAGAATGGAGGGAAAGACACAGATAATAATCATTAACTGTGAATGTGAATGAGATGAACTCTCCCATAAAACAGAAGTGGATAACAGAATGAATTAAAAACTATAATCCAACAATTTTATGTTTACAAGAAACACATTTGAAACAGAGAGATATACACAGGGTATAGGTAAATGTTTGGAGCAGAATATATTATGTTTCGGTTGATATAAAAGAAACAGGTGTACCAACTCTAATCTCAGGCAAATCAAATGCATAAATAGTTCTAATCCCATATTCTGCTAAAAGCCACCATAGACAATGAATCACCACCTATACTGAACCTATATGGACAGTGGTATAGCATCCAAATTCTTAGAGGAGAAGTCAAGGGAATTACAGGAAGAAATAGACAGCAAATCTACACTAGCGGGGGATCTCAGTCTCCTCTCTGAATTTGATAAATCTAACCTCAGAACAAATAACAAAGAAGTTTAGGATGTGAATAGAAATCTGGATATGGTAGATATGACAGCTCTCTGCAAAAAACTGAATAGGGACAGAAAGTACACCTTTTGCTCACTGGAACATGGCACATATACAAAATGTGGCTATGTACTAGGGCATAAAGACTTCAAAATCAAGTGGAAAAAGGCAGAGAGTCAAAGCATTCTTCTCAGATCATAATGCAATAAAATTTATATGTAACAAAACGCCATGGAAGAATAAATCAAAAATTGAATGGAAACTAAATAATCTAATTTTAAAGAATGAGTGAGTTAAACAACCAACCAAAGAAACAAACAACTTCCTTCAAGAGAATGACAATAATGAGACCAAGTACCAAAACTTATGGGATGGTGAAAAAGGAGTTCTTAGGGGAAATTATATTTGATTGAAAGCCGACATGAATAAAATAAAGAAGAGATCAAGTAATTATTCAAGAAGCTAAAATATAGCTAAAAAAGAACAACTTTAATATCCCCAAGAAAACAACAAATTAAAAATACTGAAAAGCAAAGGAGAGATTAATAAAATTGAAATTAAGAAAACAACTGAATTAATAAATCAAATTAATAGTTAGTTTTATGAAAAAAGTAAAATTGTTTTCTTTCTTGTTTCTTAGATGTCCACAGTTTGGATACATCATTTGAATTTGCCGACAAGATGAATATGTAGAAAGAATTTTAATATGCTGAAAATGATGTGTAAAAAGTAATTAAGTTTAGTTATATATAAAATGAAGTCAACTTGTGGCTTGGTGGCTTGCTAATTAAACAGGGCACTTTACTCACTAGGTGAACACTGAGACCTTCCTAGCTCAAAAGTTTGTGCTATTCAATTTTCTGTAGTCTCAACCAAGTTGAATACAGAGATATAAAAGCATGTAAACACTTTAAAAAAATGAAAAATAGGGAGCGGAGCCAAGAAGGCGGAGTAGAAAGACACATTTGCTAGCTCCGAAACCACAACCCATGGATTTCCTCTAAAAAGAACTCCTGACAAATTCTGGAACAGTGGAAGTCACGCAGAAACACAGTGAAGGAGATTTCCGTTCCAGAGAGCCCTGAAAAACCAATCCCAAAAGTCCATCGAGCCCCAGACGGGAGCGGAGCCCTCCTCTGCACTGCACTCGTCGTGTGGCACTGAGAGGAGCGAGCAGATCCAAGCAGGCTTCAGGGACCGGAATCTCAAGTGGCCGTGAAGTTCCCTCCACCACAGACGCACAGGTCAGTGAGAGAGACTGGCTGAGAGGGCAGCAGGGAATCTCCGGGACTCAGGCCCCCTCGGAAGGCAGCAGCAGAGGCACTGGCAGACCAGCGGCAGGGGCTGTGGGCGGCCAGAGGCTCCCTGAGCAGGCAGGAGCTCTGCAGCAGCACCATTACAAAAGGTCTCTGCATAAACCCCCTGTGGGAACTGAGCCTGGGAGGCGACCCTGCCTCCACCTGAGCACCAGCAGATAAGCTCCCATTGAATAGTAGCCAGGCCTGCCAAGGAAAGTCCTGAGGAACAGCATTTGAATCTCAGACCCCAAGCACTAGCTGGGCGGACCTAGGCCAGGGGTGGAGAGGACTCTCAGAAGTCAAGTAATTGGCTGGGAAAATGCCCAGAAAAGGGAAAAAAACTAAGACCATAGAAGGTTAT
>JAQQSK010005502.1:0-14876 GCA_028658325.1 Potorous gilbertii
ATAAAATCTTAATTTTAAGGAAGTGATTGTAGAACATTTATAAATAAATAAAATAAAAATTTAAAAAAAATGCAAAAAAAAATAAAATCAAAGCTGCTTTATCTGACATTGGATCACCCTTGAATCCCTATTTTTCATGCTTTTGACATCCTTGGGACATATTTATAATTGTTGACAATGAATGACCATATTCATCAGTGAATCATGTTAACCTTTATGCAACTTGACCATTCTTTCCTCCTCATCTCTCCACTGAATACCAGGGAAACAGTCCATACGTTTTTACACCTATACAAAAATATAAAGGTAAAAGTACAAATACATGAAAGATAGATTGATACAAGGTAGTTAGATAAGGTCAGGCGTGGGGAACCCATGATTTCAATGCCACATGTAGCCTTCTAGGTACTAATTTGTAGTCCTTTGATGGAATTCTTTAAGTTTGGAGTCAGTCAAAAGGCTACACTTGAGGACTTAGAGGGTCAAATGTGGCCTTGAGGTCACAGGTTCCTCACTCCCGGGTAAAGAGGAACTGGCATTGGAGGATATTAGGGAAGGCTCCATGTGGAAGGTATAGTGGGGCTGCATCTTAATGGAAGTAAGGAGATCTATGGAGTAGAAGAAAGGAGAAAGTGCAACCCAAGCCCATGGAAATAAGCTGATACATTGGCACAGAGATGGTAGACTGTAGTATGTGAGGAAATGAGAGCACAATTTGATTGATTAACAGTGAAGGAGTTGCAATAAGGTCCTACAGAATTACAAAGTTGGGCTGTGTTTAGGTCTTAAAGGGTTTTAAAAACTAAACTGAAGTGTTTACATTTTAATCAAGAGGCAATAGGAAGATGCTGGAATCAAATGCATATTAAAATTGTGTTGTCATCTCATGAGTCCTTTGGGAATGGAGAGACGGAGGGAAGGAGGGATAGAATTTTGAATTCAAAACTTTTGAAACAGTTAAAAATTGTTTTAACATGTTATGGGGGGAAAACAAAACATATTGAACATTGAGGAACTGGATGGTCTTATCTACTCTCAAGGAAAATTATTTCAGCACAACTGTGTAGAATGGACCAGAGTACTGAGAGACTTGAGCTAGAGTAACTAATTAGGGGCTGTTGTAGTAATCTAGGTGAAAGTTAATAAGAGCCTGAACCAAAAGTGTTAGCTATATGAGTATAAAGAAAGGATCAAATATAAGAGATCATGGAAGGAGAATTGTCAAGATTTCCTCAAATATCATATGAACAAGGGTCTTTATCTCTAACTTTCATCCCATACATGCAGAAAAGATCAGTTATATATTTGTATTCTTCAACATCAAATGCTCTACAAAAATATTGATGGTACTTCTTAGGAAAGTGTAGCACATATTAATGTGAAATGAAAGGCACCTATCCTTGATGTCTCTTATTCTAGACCAGTTATTCATTAAGAATCTCATAAATATGTCTTGGACAAATTAAATCATATATGTTTCAGTTAGAAATAAAAGATTAAACTGTTCCTTTACTTCAATTTCATATTACTATCAGTTATAAAACAGGTTACTTATTTCTCAAAGACAGGAAGAGAGAGACAGACATACCCAGAGAGAGACACAAATACATAGAGACAGACAGAGAGAGACAATGTGTTCAGTTTGGCCACTCTAGGGAATAGGGAGCAAGGAAAATGTTCAGTATTATAATTTAGAATAAGTACTGCTTCTGGTTTAAATGATATTACTGAATCCATTTGAATCAGGTACCAACCACCACACAACTTCTTCATAAGGGAGGGAGGGAGATGCCTGAAAGAGATACCATCTTATGAATTTTATTTTTGAGAAATTGCAACTCTTGTAGGAACAGAGATAATAGCATTTTTAGGTGCTATTCTTACATAGCAATTTATTGAGATGTACTGAAAAACATACCATGATTTAAGACATGATTACTTTATATATATTCTGCCTACAAAATGAGGACCCTGAGGGAGGGGATGGGAAGGAGTTGAATTTAGTGAAATCCTGCTGATGGTGATGATGAAATTTCTTTTTCTTTTTTCCATTTAACAAGTATTTTTTTTTACCTCTTACATTATCTCATTGAAAGAAAGGAAGGAAGGAAGGAAGGAAAGAAAAAGAAAGAACTTCTTGTAACCACTATGTATTGTCAAGTAAAATAGTTCCTCTCATTGACCTTGATCAAATATATGATTCATTTATCATCTTTAGTCCATTCAGAACACTTGCTGTTTGTATTGTTGGATTTGTTATTTTTATTAATCCTTTATATTTTTACATCACAATAATGTCTAGGCATAAGCCCTTCTCCTAACTTCGTCCCCTATAAACAGACAGGCACATGCACACATCTCTCTTAAACAGTTAACAAACCAGCACAGTGATATCATCTGACAACATATACAATATCCATCACCCCTTATCTCTCTCCTTTCCAAGGTAAAAAAAAAAAAACAAAAACACAGGACATGGATTTTCTCTTGTCTTTCCTAAGGCCAAAGTTCCTCCTCACTCTTATAGAGAAATGAATCAAAGTATTATTTTGGACAAAACCCAACAATAACAAAGTGATTATGAAAGTATCAGGTAATGTCCATGTCAGTAAGAAAATGACATTTGTGGTTGTTGTTCAGTCATGCTCTACTCTTTGTGACCCAGTGGGCCATAGTACTCCAATATTGCCTGTGAAGTTTTTTTGGTCCAGAATGGTTGTGTCATTTTCTTTTCTAGTAGATTAAAGCAAATAAAAGTTAAGTGAATTGCCCAGAGTCACACAGCTAGTAAGTCTTCCTCACTCCAGGCCCAATGGTCTATTAACTGAGAAAAGAAAACCACATAGTTAATAAAAAAAAACCATATAGTTCATAGGATTATTGCTGCGCAGTTAGAAAAGACCTTAGAGAAACTGCACCCCAGAAAAGGTAAGTGATGTTTTTTTCCCAGTTAAAATAACAGGAGCAGGATTTAAATCCAGATTGTCTGACTCCAAATTCAGTGTACTTTCCATTAGGCCATTCTGTCTAAGTCCATTTTCCTTAACATTGGTTTGTATAAAAAAAAATAGACTAACACCTATAGAATCCTACTGTTCAGAGGGTCTTTGGACGTCATCTAGTCTTCTAATCAAATCATGTGTCCTGTATACAACAAAATGAAAAGTAGTCATATAAAATTCATTGGAAGACTAGCACTCAAATCGTACTCTTTGTCATCCCTTATCCTTGCCATGTGATTATCTTCTCTTTATATCACACATTTCCTTGCAAACATAGTTTGCTCAGTATATTTTTCTCCTATTCTTTTGAGTTCCTCATGGATGGTATACTTCAGCCTGTTTACATTCACTATATGCCTCTGTAGTGCCAGTGCAATATTCAGAGCACCTATGGCAACCATGAATATGCTTGTGCAATACTGAATCATGAAATACAACAGACTCTCCACATAGAAGGCAGAACCAAAACATTTTTTCAGACACCAGAAAGCCAATTCCATCATAATAACAAAGAGATCTATCTATACACAGTAAGAATGCAGAGGGCAATATCATTCCCAAGCCTTCCCTGTTTGGTTTCCCACAAACTAGCTCACAAACTGTGTGACTCTGGGCAATTCACTTAACTTTTATTTGCTTTAATCTACTAGAAAAGAAAATGACACAACCATTCTTGACCAAAAAAACTTCACAGGCAATATTGGAGTACTATGGCCCACTGGGTCACAAAGAGTAGAGCATGACTGAACAACAACCACAAATGTCATTTTCTTACTGACATGGACATTACCTGATACTTTCATAATCACTTTGTTATTATTGGGTTTTGTCCAAAATAATACTTTGATTCATTTCTCTGTAATAGTGAGGAGGAACTTTGGCTTTAGGAAAGACAAGAGAAAATCCATGTCCTGTGTTTTTTGTGAACAAATCACAAACAAGGTCTCCCAGTTATGCTAGCTTGTTTTTCTCTTTCTCCCTCAATTCTGACTAAAATTTTCTCTCAGCTCTGCTCCACCTCTGTCTCTTCCTGTTCCACATTTCCTGTTCCACCCATTCAGCAAGCTCCTCCCACCAGAGGTTCCATGTGACTCAAGCAGGTCACATGGGTCTATTAATGAATTAGAAACAGAAACATCTTCCCATTTTAAACTATCATTGCAGCCTCTCCACTGATTTTTCTGTGATAATTTTTAATTCTTTCAAGTCACTTAAATGCCATATGTCTTGCTGCCATATCTGTTATTCAGTCATTTAGTTGTATCCAACTCTTCATGACTCCATGGAGTATTTAATACTGTTCATGGAGTTTTCTTGACAAAGATACCGGAGTAATTTGCCATTTTCTTCTCCAGTGGATTACCTTTTCAGAACTCTCTACTATGACCTGTCCATATTGGTCCTGCACAGCATTGCTCATAATTTCATTAAGCTATGCAACTCTCTCAGACATAAGAAGACAGTGATCCAAGAGGGGCAGCTGCCATTTAGCACCCATTGAAATGTTTGCATTAAAAAAAAAATATTGTAACTTCCATAATTGGATTGGGGTCAGTTAATTAGCTTTGCAATTCAACTCTTGGCCCAGCCTGTCCACCTGGACACTCTGGTCCAGATATATGTAGTGATGAGCAGGCTTTATAAGTTATTCGCACATATACATGTTGAAATATGAGCAGAGAGAAATGGTTGAACAGACTTGGACAAGATATCTATTCAAAGTCATACCACAGTCATTCAAGGGTGAAAATGGAATGAAAATAATTCTAGATAAAAGAAACATGGAAAAATTTTGCAAGAATCATTATATTAAACTGTTTTCTCCATCACTGACAGTGGAATCCCAACACTTGAAGCTCAATGTCACAATCCTCAATGAACATTGAAAGCAGTTAGATATGATATTTGGGTTCAAGTCCGTGGTTAGTGACTATTAGCTGAATGTCCTCATCAGACCATTTTAGGAGAAAATGTTTTTTTCTTCTTAGATGTCATGGCAGCATCCATTTGTTTCTTTTAAACAGAATGTTTTACTTATCTAATGATGCAGTTTGTATTTATTATTATTTTTAATAATCTCATTGTAAGAATTCCCATCAGTTACCTGAGTGAATGACAGTTCCTATCTGGAAGAAAGACATAGGTCCGGATGGGATGATTTCTTTTATCTGAATGCAGCACCAAGTTGTATATAACAAGCATCAAGTGTATGAAACAAAATCACGGCAAATGAGGAGGGTGACAAACCAAGGTCGTTACCATTATAGTCCCACTGGACTGCATCATCATGGCATGCAGGTGACCTTGAATTTTTGAAAGTTATGCTGGGAGTACAGTTTAGTAAAAAGCATTGAAAGAACTGGGTTCCAACTTGGTTTGACTTTGGACAAGTCAATTGACTTTGACTATAAAAAAGAAATCAATCTATAAAAAGGTGATTTTCCCAGTTTCTTCCTTTTCTGAAAGGGTATGGTTCTGTAGTCTCTTTTTTAAAATTTCAATTTGTCCATTCCTGCTAGCTCCTTCCTCTTGCTGATAAGTACAACCTAGCCTTTTTTACCTAAGAAGAAATTTAGTTTAATTCTCTGAAAGTAAGTCTCCTTAATGATATATCTTTCCTTTTTTTGATTCACTTTGTTAATTTTCACATTTGTTTTTGCTTTGGGGTCTTGACAAACACTATGCTTTGCTAGGAGTTGTTCCCTAGAGTGATTTTTTTTGTTTGTTTGCTTTGTTTTGATGTGTTGTGTTATTATTTGTTTTTTAAATCTGCAATTGCTCATGACTTTAACCATCCCTTTAACCACGCCTTCATGTACATGCATACACACACACACACAATACAAAGGAACACTTTGGGTATTATGTTGGTAAACTACAAAATGACACATGCTCACTTTTCTTATTTTTTCAGTGTCTGAGGCCATATTTGAACCCAAGAAGATGAATCTTCCCGACTCCAGGCTTGATACTTCTATCAACTATGGTATCACCTAGCTACCGTTACAATTCATGCTATCAAATCATAAATACATAATAGAGATGCAAAAACCAATAGACGTGATTTCAGAAGGATAAGATAGTGAGGGGAGTAAGAAGGCAGGAGAGAATCATGTAAATTCTAGTGAGGAAACTGAAGTTCAATGAATTTAAGTGACTTTCCCAATGATAAGGACATATTAAAAGTAAGATTCATGCCTAAGTCCTCTGACTCAATAGTCAATACCTTTCTCAATAGTTTGGGAAGATCACCATTCTAGTTGTAATACTTATTTTCAAACTTGGCTTGCACATGGCAGACACTCAGCACAAAGTTGTTAAATTATGTTGAATTGGATTGAATTGTGTACTTGTATGCTGTAGTGCTCTGTCCATAGTGAAATCAAACAATCTTTCCCTTGGTAATCAAATATTAGCACAAATAAGCTAGTGGCAAAAGGGGGCGGGGGGAAAGTATGTATAAGTGATATGAGTTATACTGTACTTCCCAAAGTACAGTGAGTCATAATGGAAGTAGACACTGTTGAGAGCTGTTGGGGGTACACATGGCCTTGTGGATAATGTGGCTGATATAATAGCAGAGTATAATCTTAGTCATTTGTGAATCAGTGATAAGCAGTTGGCTTACATTTGAGTATGTTGTATCTTCCACTGGAAACAGAGCTGGTCAAACTGTTGTAAGGCAGCTCCCCAGTGAGTTCAATGTGAAATGAATGATAAGGATAGTGTATGCAAAACAATCTATGCCAGTTTTACTACTCATTATGTGACATCCTGTTTCCAGGGGCTTGTAGGTTAGGAAATAAAAGAAGGGTAATCTCATTCCACAATGCATTCTCAAGTATTTTACCTTGCACTAAATGAAAATAGTCATTGTAGGCACAGTTTTGTAAATTGAAATTTAAAAACTTTTCACTTATGTTCACTAGTTTTACACTATTTACTAAGGGAGAAAAGTATCTCTACCTTGATAGTGTGGACACTGGGCAAACAAAAGGACAATGATTGAAAAGGTATAGGTAGAAAGCATTGGAATACAGATTTAGAGTTAGAAAGTACCTTAGGTGTAGGTCGGAGATTTATGTAAAAATTTATGTATAAAGAAGCTGAGTCCCAGAAAGGTTAACTGATTTTCCAAGGCTGACACAACTAGGAAGTGCCTGACTGAAGTCTTCTGGCTCAAGTCTAGCATTCTCTCCAGGACAATATAATCCAAGGCAATAGAGATGATGGTCTCATATATTCTGCCCTGCACAGACAATATTATTCCGGAAAAAATAAATAATGAGCTAGAGAAGATCCAGGAGAGGATAAGTGGAATGGAGAAGGTCCTTAAATTCATGATCTATAATAATTGCAGGAACTGAAAGTGTTTGGTTTGTAGAAAAGCAAATGGAGCTATGGAGTTTGATAACTATATCCTAGTATTTGAAGGGCTATCATATGGAAGAGGAATTGTATTATATTGTATTTTTCTGCTTGATCCCAAAGGGGAGAGCAAAAAGTTGAAGTTTCAAAGAGGAATATTCAGACTTTGACTAAGAGATAATATATTTTCCTAACAATTATAGCAGTCCAAAAGGTGGGGTGGATTTCTTTGAGTTAATTGATTCCTGCTTACTGGACAGCCTCAGGAAAGGCTAGGGACTGTTGGAGAAGAGTTATGTGCCTTGAGGTCTGTTTTAAATCTAAAATTCTGTAATTTTGTAACTTGCATTAATCCTTGAGGATATTGAGGAAGGTAGACCCCACTGCACATCCTTATTCTATTATGAATGACTTGAAATTGAATTGACCAAGTTGTCAGAATTGAATGACCTACCAAAACCTACCTAGGAAACTTGTTGGACATCAGCAAGTAAAACAAAGGTTCATATCACTGACCTGAAACAAGATAAAAGAATAGTAAGACTTTTCTGTTAAGCTTTGCTGGTTTCTTACCCATAGTGTTGCTGTCAACTACAGCAGCCATTACTGCTTCTACTGCTCCCCGTGACAGTCCTATCTTATAGGAATCTATAAATAAAAGCATTGGACTCACTGACCTCTAATTTCTATGATGGCAAGATGCTGTGGATGGTCTAGTTTGGGCAATTTTGAAGATTTTTGAGCAGAGGAGTAGCATGCCAAATCTAGGCATAACGTAGAGTGTGCTAACAATAGCAAGGAGAATGAATGAGAAAGGTGGCCATGGAGAATGAAGATAGGTCGATGTTTAAGGACAAAAAGACACTGTCTTTAGACATAGTCTCCAAGACATAGACTCCAAGAATTCATGGACTGAGTATTCAAATGGCTAGCTGTTTCCACATTATCTGGGCTCTGGTATTTGCAACATAGCTGCCATGATAACTGTGTTTCCTAGACTGACAAAACACTATCACAGAAAGGTTGAATTTATTAAAGTACTGTTAATATTATTTTGTTCCCTTCTAACAAAATGGATCATTGAATCAGTAAGCACCCCATACACAAGGGCTACTTGCTATCATGGGTTCTTAAATCTGCATTTATAAAAGGAAAACTATTTTTTGAAGGGTCAATAATCACTTTAATTATGTTCAACCTACAGAGAAAATATAGACCAACAGACAGGGCTCTACTGCCTGAATCAAAGCAATATTGCTATACATTTTACATACATCCTTGGATGGAGAGAGCCTTTACATCTGAGCGGTTGGGGGGTCTGAACATATGACCACTCAGGGTCTTGACCAAGTAATCACAAGATCCTTCTCATAAGTGAACCCTAACCTCCCAGTATATTTAATGAAAACTCTGTTCCTGATTGACTCAGTCTGGAGGTATGAAACCCACATAACTTAACACAGTTGGGAACCATCAGGGCTTAAAGGGGACTGAACCCTCAGGTGCTCACAATCTAGCCTGAGCCTGGGAAACAACTCCAAACAAACAAATCCTACCCTGTTTGATGCCACAATCATTCAAAAAACATTTCCTGTTGAATAAAGTTTAAAGCTCAAATGTAAACTAGACATTCAAGAAACACCATGATACAGTCAGAAACTACATTTCCAGTCCTGTGTATCACTTTCACCTACATAAAGCCTCAACCGTTGCAAAGATGAATGCTCAGTTACTGAGCAAACCCTATTTTCCCCTCCTGCATGGCTTCATTCATGTAGCTCTAGTCTTAGGAATGATCTTCCTCTCTTTTCTAGCCATTCCATTTCTACCCATTCCTTTAAGGTCCAGAACAAATGACTTAAACCCTATGAAGCACTCTGTGACCTCTGCTCCACACACCCAGAGTAAGAAGTAATACCTTCAACAAAATTCCGTGGTTGGTTTCTGACCTGTTCAGTCATTTCAGTCATGTCCAACTCTTCATCACCTTTGGAATGGTTTATCATTTCCTTCTCTGGCTCATTTTATAAGTGAGGAACTGAGGCAAACATGTTTTTATAATTTATCAGCAACCAAATTCCTTGAGTGTATGTCTGAACTCCTAGGTACTAAAAGGTCTATATGGCAAAGACCTTATTTTATTCATTTCTATATCTCCTCTAGCATGTAAGAAAATGTCATGTATCTAGTAGAGATTAAATGGATGTTTGTTGAACTGAATTGTACTGAATTAATTTTACTTTTGCTACTTTTTTGGCTTGTTTTAGCTTTTTCTTGTTAATTACTTCTTGTTTATACTTACATCAGAAAGTCATTTAACTAATCACCAAAATAATGTTTGTGAAAGCACAAGGGATTCATTGACTTAGAAGTGTTTATTGACTTAAATGCTTTTTTCTTTAATTCCAGACTTCCCAACTCCCTGTGTTCAGGCAAAGTATTGTCCTGCCTTTTCTCATCTAAAGTTTGAAGTTCTCTGTCCTAAATCAATTCAGTTTAATAACTATTTATTGAATGTCCACTATTTTGGGGGTCAGACTCCTACAGAAAATAAAGAGCCAACCTCCAACTCTAGAAGGCCTGAGTTTAATCTCTACCATTGACCCGTACTGACTGAGTAACCTTGGGCAAAGTCACTGAATCTCTCGGTGCTGTAGGCAACTCACAAAGATTTTAAATTCTAGAGATGGTGCCATTCTATGTTGTTGGAGGGAGTTGCCTCACCTGGTAGTTCCTCATATCAATGATATCACAGGGTTTAGTCCTTAACTCTATTATTTGAAAGACAGTTAATTTGGAGGGATACAAATTTCCAGTAACCCAGTCCCAATCTTCAGAAACTTAAAACCAGTTGAGTGTAGTGTGGAAATATGTACATTTACATGCATATAATATACCTACTTATATATACATATATAAATGTATGTGTGTGTATGTAGATATCTACTATATATCATATATATGTGAAACTCATATATATGTATACATAATATAGCATATATACACATTTCTATATAGACATCTATATACATAGTTCTCCATATAAAGTTATGAATATATACACATATATAAATGAATGTTTTATATATAACCATATAAAATATTTTTGGAATATATAATGAATATAATTTTATAACAATATAGATAGTAAATAAAGAAAGAAAAGAAAGAAGGAAAGAGAAGGAAAGAAAGAAAAGAGAAAGAAAGAAAAAGAAAGAAAGAAAGAAAAGAAAAGAAAGAAAGAAAGAAAGGAAAGAAGAAAGAAAGAAAGAAATATAAAAGTAAAGAAGGGTCCTAAAGAAGTTATAAGAATTATGATATCACTTTCAAGGAATGAAGACAAGTGTCGTAGAGCAAGGAAGTAAAACATTGGAACTTTGGGGAGGGAAGTATTTTAACAAAGAATCTGTAGAGAATTACCTAGTCATGGTAGATTGCCAATATGAAGGTAAATGAGGGCAGAATGATATGGGGAAGCAGACAGTATGTGTCTGGTTGACATAAAGGGTACACAAGGAGAATAAAGTATAGTAAGGCTGAATCACTTGTGTATAGCTAGATTGCAGGATGACAAAATGACATGATATAGCAGGTGTTTTATCCTATGGGAAATGAGGTATCAGCCAAGATTTTAAGTAGAGGAACACATCTATTGAAGGGATATTTTGGAAAAGGAAAAGATTAAAGTCATCTTACTGGTGGAACAGATGAAGTCCTGGCCATGAGTCAGGATAATCTGATTTCAAATCAGGGCTTAGATGGTATTTTTTTTTTGTCACGCCATGATATCTGAGAAACTCATCCAAAGAGTTCTGTTTTATTGTTGTCTTTTCTTCGTTGCAGATTTTTGTGGAGTGTGCACAGACTTTAAAGGTTTAGGTGTTTGTCTCTGCTGCTTTCAAAATCTAAGGACTTTCTGCATCGTTGAGCTGCTATTTCATTTACACTGTCAGCTTTTATTTGAAAATGGTCTTTTAGAAAGCATACATGCCTTTAAAATGTACAAACTAACTTCTCTTTTCACTGTTTAGAAAAAAAAAATCTAACTTTTGTTTTTGTATTCAGTTCTTATTTCATGTGGACAAAAAACCTTAAAACTTTGGTTTCACTGTTTGAACTCAAAGAGACATAGCACTGGATTTCAGCCCAAAGCCACCAATTCAAGGCTTTATGTGCAGCCACACACCCCATAGCTTGGATTTTATTAGAGGATTATAACAAGTAGCAAAATATTTGACTTTATGAGCCAATTTTGATGACTAATTATCTGTGTTGCTATTATAAAGTAATGTATGTGTACATGTGTATGTATATATGTATACACATATAAACATATATATCTAATCACATGCATACATATATTGACAAATTATAACTTCACATAATCATTGAATTTTGGAATTGAAAAAAACTTTGAAGCACATAAACTCATCCTATCTCATAATAAGAATCTTTTGTTTCCACGTATATATAGCAAATAGTCATACGGTCTTTGCATGAAGATTGAAAGTAAGAAGGACTTACTACCACTCTGGCAGCTCATTCTATTTCTTCATAGCTTTAATTGCTAGGAATAATTTACCTGAACTGGGTATTTTTTAAATTTTTTTCAATTTTAGACAAATATTAAAACAAATACATATTAAGAAAATAAAAGGAAACATTATTAACTTAAATGTTAAACTTAAATACACAATAAGAAAAGAAAAAACATATCTTGTGTAGAGGAGAATATTGGAGAGAATTTGGAATATATAATAATAACTTTATTGCAATAAAGCCTGTGTATTAAATACTGTGTGCATTATCTTCTTTGCTTCCTTTTAGGTTTTCTTTTATCTCTGCTGTACACCTTTTTTTTTTGTTCTTTCCCCACACTTTTTCTTTGATACCTGATACCCTAAGGCTACAACTGAGCGTGGATATATTTACATATAGGTATTGATATATACATAGATGCATACCTGTATACACATACATACATAAACATATTCTTTTCCTGAGATTCTACTCCTAATCTTGGTTTTTGTTTGTGCATATATCTCTTTCTTCCTCTCTCCTAACAATTCTACTTTACTTCTACATGCTACATCTTCCTCCTATTACTTAACCTGCCCCCACTCCAGCAATCCCTCTCATCCTCCCATTGCCCTAAATCTAAACACCCTTCTGACCTTGAACTCAAACCAAGACCTCCAGTCTCCTGTAAGTGCCCACAGGTAGCACTGACCCTGCCCCACTGCTTCAGTACTCACTGGATATGTGCTGGTTCTTTCTCCCCCAGCCATTCTCTACCACATGAGTGGGTCTGGGGTTCCCTGTCAGCAGAGGTTCCTCAACTTTCTCCAGGTCAAACATGCAACTCAGCTCACCCTGCCTGGGGTAAAAGTTCCTGTGAAGGGTTGAGGCAGCCTCCAACCCACATAACCCCAGGGCTAGCCACTTGTTGTTTAAGCAGCTTGCTTCCAGTTGCTCAAGTGAACCATAGCCTGGAGGTATTTACTATTCACAGAAAGGAAATCTAGTGCTGGGATTTTTCTTCAGGTTTTCTCCTGTGGTACTAAGAGGACCTATGTTCTGCCCCTACTTTTATTTGTTTTCATGGCTCTACATTTATCTAGAGATGCTATTTTATCTCTTTTTTCATTTTTTAAAATATATAATTTGTTTATTTTCAGTTTTCAGCATTCATTTCCACAAGATTTTGAATTCCAAATTTTCTCCCCATCTCTTCCTACTTCCCACCCCAAGACAGCATGCACTCTATCCACCCATTCCCCCAATCTCTCCTTCCTTCTAACATTCCCCCTTTCCCATGCTGTTTCTCTCTATTTTCCTGTAGGCCAAGATAGATTTTTATACCCCATTGCCTGTACATCTTATTTCCCAGTTACATGCAGAAACAATTTTTAACACTGATTTTTAAAACTTTGAGTTGCACAATCTCTCTTCCTCCCTACCCACCCTCATTTAGAAAGCAAGCAATTCAATATAGGTTATACATGAGTAGCCATGCATAACACTTCCATTCATGTTGCAAAAGACTAACCACACTTCCCTCTATCCTGTCCTACCCTCCATTTGTTCCATTCTCTCCCTTGACCTGTTCCTCAACAATAGTGTTTGCTTCTGATTATGCTTTCCCTCAATCTGCTCTCCATTCTATTTTTCTCCCTTTCCAATTTCCTTGCCCCCTGCCTTTCTGCAGGATAAAATGGATTTCCAGACCCAAATGAGTGTGTTATTCCTTGCTTAAGTCAAATTCAATGAGAATAAGGCTTATTTATTCCCTTTCACCTCCTCCCTCTTCCCCTCCATTGTAAAAGCTCTTTCTTGTTTCTTTTATGTGAGATGATTTGCCACATTCTACCCCTCTCTTTCTCTCTCTCCCAATACATTCCTTTCAACAGTTAATTTTACATTTTAGATATACTCCCTTCATATTCAGCTCACCCTGTGTCCTGTGTCTATACATATATACATGTGTATACCCATGGTCATATTTACACACATGCATATACACATATGTATATGTCTGCATGTATATATGTATATATACACATACACATGTACATACATATACATGTGTCTGTATATATTTCCTCTAACTATCCTAATACTGAGAAAGGTCACATGAGTTACAAATATCATCTTTCCATGAAGAAATGTAAACGGTTCAACTTTAATGAGCCCCTTAGGACTTCTCTTTCCTATTTGCATTTTCATGTTTCTCTTTGTTCTTGTATTTGGAAGTCAAATTTTTTATTCAGCTATAATCTTCTCATTAAGACTGCTTGGAGGGGTGGAGCCAAGATGGCGGAGTAGAAAGACTCACCTATGCTAGGTCCGAACCCACAGCACATAGATTTCCTGTAAAAAGAACTCCTGACAAATTCTGGAACAGTGGAAGCCGCGCAGCAACACAGTGAAGGAGATTTCCATTGCAGAGAGCCCTGAAAAACCGACCGCAAAGGTACCACAGACGGGAGCGGAGTCCTGTCCTGCCGAGCGCTCCCCTCCCCCGCCCTGGCCACGCGGCGCTGAGAGGACCAAGCAGAGCCCAGCAGGCGTCAGGGACCTGGATCTCCGGCAGCGGCGAACAGACGGGCTGAGAGGGGAGCGGGGAATCGGACCCCCTGGGAGGCCGCAACTGCCGCAGAGGCAGCTACAGGCAGAGCAGGCAGGAGCTCCACCCCAGCTCCGTTACAAAAGGTCTCAGTATAAACCCCCTGAGGGAACTGAGCATGAGAGGCGGCCCTGCCCCCACCTGAGAACCAGCAGATAAGCTCCCATTGAAGAGCAGTCAAGCCTGCCACCAAAAGCCCTGAGGCTGGGGAGCAGCATTTGAATCCCAGACCCCAAGCACTAGCTCGGCAGATCTAAGCCAGGGGGGTGGAGAGGACTCTCAAAAGTCAAGGAACTGGCTGGGAAAATGCCCAGAAAAGGGAAAAAAACTAAGACCATAGATGGTTACTTTCTTGAGAAGTTAATTCCACCATTCGTCTC
>JAQQSK010005503.1:0-14876 GCA_028658325.1 Potorous gilbertii
GGGCAGATTGGTGATATGGGTAATTAGAATATCCAGTGTATGGGGGAGGGGGGAGGGGATAAATGGGAGAAAATTTTGGAACCCAAAATCTTGTGAAAATGAATGTAAAAAGTTAAATAAATTTATTTCAGAACATCTTTAAAGAAAACCAAATTACCTCCAAAAAAAAAAAAAAGAAAATTGATCAATTCATTAACTATGTATGCATCTAAGCAGATCCTAAGAATTACATGGATAAATACAATACAAGCCAAGATTTCTGTGCTCAAGTGGCCTAAACAATAACCACAGGAGTGCCAATAGGATGTACATTCTAATAACTAAAAAAAGAAAGTGAAATTTTTATTTGGTATTTTAATTCAATCATAAATATATATATACTTTTAGTTTTGAGTAGGAATTGTTCTATTATACCAACAAACAAATGAGAATTCATGATATAGAAGCAGAAATGTTTAGAAAGCCTCCTTTTCCTGGGAACATGTTGTCAGTCTACTAAGTTTCCTTATTACCACTCGTCTCCCTCTTCCCCTGGCCTTGATTTGGTCAATTGGGGAAACACATTAACTGATTAAAGATAAGGATTGTGAAAACTGGCCTTCTTGATTATCATTATAGATTAAATTCTATATACTGTATCTCATTTTAAAATTTTGCATTATTAAAATTTTGTTGCTTATTTCCTTTAAATGAAATTAGTTAAGTTTTAGTCAATTTCATTAACATCTATACAAGTATTTATTTATGTATATATGTATATCTATTCACATATATATTATGTATATTATCACAAATATTATATTTATGCTTTATGACTAAGCAGTATCAGCAAATGGTCACCTTTAACAATAATACCTAACATAATTGGGTAATCAACCAAATGAGATGTATTGAGTCCATCTACTACAATAACACACATGACACAATGATAGGAAGGGAGGTATTAGACTCTGCAGAACTGCCCAGTGTAATAGAACTTCTGTAAAAGGAAGCATCGGCTGGAAAGGAAACAACCAGAAAAGGATCACAAGATCACAGATTTGAACTAGAAGAAACCTTGCAGTCATCTCTCTACTCCAACCAGAGCTATAACTACATCAGGACATTTGGGACTTTGCATAAGGGTGGAAAATTAAAAGCAAGTGCCTTTGACTATGTTTTTGAGTGAGGGAGGGCTGTACAGGTCACTAGCCTCCCTTCTCCTCTAGAGTCATCTGAATACATTGACCAGATCTACATCAGGATGACTGGAGAAGATCCAGGATGAGGCAGTTGGGGTTAAGTGACTTGCCCAAGGTCACACAGCTAGTGAGTGTCAAGCATCTGAGGTGAGATTTGAACTCAGGTCCTTCTGACTCCCGCACTCGTTCTCTATCCACTGCTGTCCTGGTATACAAATAGAACTTGAAGAAAGACAAGAGCTCAGTACTGAAGATATAAATTTAGGAATGAATGCTTCACAGTTATATGACCTATTAAGTTATGAGAGAGAATGAGCTCACAAACAGTGCAAATAGTGAAGAACTGAGGGTCACAGACATAGTATTATAGAAAACAGTCATAGCTAGGATTGCCAAAGATTGGGGGTTGGGGAGAGAGAAAACAGCAAAAGATAAAAGAACTAGGAAAGTATAACATCATGGAAAGGGAAGGTATTTTGCAAAGTCAGCGATTAACATCCTCAAATGCTTCTAATGGACTGATAGCAATGAGGAAAGAGAAAAGGCTTGATTACATATAGAAGAAAATGGAACAAATAGCTAACATCTGACTCTAGGGGAGTCTTAGGAGGAAACAAAGAGTCAGGGCATTAAAGAACATTATGCCAGCCTGCACTGCAGGGTCAAGGCAGCATCAGCAGGGAAGAGGGGTCAGGTAGTCAGAGAGCTTGTACAGGGCCCTGAAAACACTGATTACTTCTGAAATTTGCCTAGGTCTAGGGCTTTTAGCATTTCTTCTAAGAATCATCATACTTCAATGCTGTCCATCTCACACTGTATTGTCATAGAGGGCAAAGATTCTCATCATTTTGTGCAATAGTAAGAATGATTCTTAGAAAAAGTCTGGCATTAGACACTTTGAGCAGAAAATAGTAGTGGTAACTGGTGCTATGATGTATGGTGCAGTAGAAAAAACAGTGGATAGGAGAACTGGTTTCTAGTTCTGGCTCCACAGCTAATTGGGGTTGACCATAGATAAGATGCCTTAAACTCTGGGCCCAAGTTTGCCAATCTGTAAAATTAGGGGACTGAAATGTATAGTATCTGAGGTCCCTTTCAAATGCAACTTCCTATAAGTTTTGATTAGAATATGATAATGGCAAATCATTTTAATAGGTTCCTCCAAGAATCAGAGGAGACCTGAATCAGGTAAGTTCTATGTTAGTTTACAATATTTCCTTTTACAGGAATTCTGGAGACCACTACAAGAAATTGGGCTTAAATAATAGGAATTTGACAGTGTTGGTGGCTATGAGAATCTGACCTACTTCTAAATTAGTAACTCTTATGATTTTATTGTCATACTACTTTGACACATTTTTAATGGAATTCTACAGTTGATATCGAAACTCTTGAAATTTACAATGTGCTTAACAAACAGAAAACTTTTCTCATGAGTAGTTAGTGGATAAGCATTCCTCTTTTCTGTAAATTGAATACTAATGCATGCAATGACTGAACAAATTAGCTTTATAAGTATCACTCTCCATTAGCTAGAACTCCAGCTTCTGAATATTAATCCATGTCCCACCATTACTTCAAAAATTCTACCTTACTATAATTTGAGTACGGGAAGCATTTTTAAATCACAAAAAATCTATCATTAAACAGTTGAAACAAATTTGACTTTGAAATAGCTACTAGCAGAACCTGTTAGAAAATTCACATAAACAAGCCATTACAGAAACAAACAAAAATTATAAAACTGATTACAGACTCACTTTTTAAAAAAATAAGTGATATAATGGGTCCCAGAAGAAATTTCCATATTTAGACTTGGTGTTAACAGCAGTACAAACAAAAGACTAGGACATACATAAACACATACATACACACATACATATGTTAACTGATTTTTTAATTAAAAAATAACATACTTATCAAATGAAAAAGAAATATCTGCCAGAATTCATTCCATCCAAAAAAAAAAAACCAGGAGTAGAAAATTCCATGCATTTGAGAATAGTTTCACCCTGGAAAGGGACCGATAAATGAAAGATAAAATAAGCAAGGGGACTGTTCTAGGTTCTAATTTCTATGCACTTTCACCATCCACTTTCAAAAATAAATGCTACTGATCATTCAGGGAGCGAGGGTGTCTTCACCCTGAGTAGCAAACAAAACAAAATTAAGAGGCAAATCTTTAGTATTCTAATTAAATTAAAATTCATAAGGGCTTTTTTGTCATTGTCTTTATGGTAAGTTATAGGACCTTGGATGAAGACTTATATGTGCTATGAATAAAGGATAACATTGTTATTTGTAATTAAGGTTTTCCCCTTTTTGTAAAGTTTTTTTTTTCCTTTTACTTTTCTACTGAGGCTCCTAGGTGGTACAATAGATAGAGCATTATGCCTGGAGTCAGGAAGACCTGAGTTCAAATCAAGCTTTCCACACTTACTAGCAGCTGTGTGACCTTGGGTAAGTCTCTTACTCTTTGTCCGATTCAGTTTCCTCAACTGAAAAAAATCGGGATAACAAGAGCACCCATGTCCCAAAGTTATTGTAAGGCTCAAAGGAGATCCTCATGTGCCTACTGGCACGTCCTAAATGCTACATAAACCGTGCTTATTGCTGTTACTGTAGTCACTTTTCCTAAAGACGTATAAGACTCAAATGTTTTGCTTAGAGATGGCAAAAAACCCAGTATCCTGTGAACACTGCAGAGGAAAGACTCAAAACTGAACGCTTGTTACCCCCGGTTCACAGCACATGAACGTAACTTAATTATGCTACTTGATGTCACTTCACTGCTACTGATGTACTTGTATCCTCTAGTACAGCTTGTGACCCATGCAGCCCATCTTATCTTGTGGGCTCACTCATCTCTTCCTGTAAATCCCTTCCACTCCCCAAGAGAATTGCTTTAGATCTCTTGACTTTAAATGGACACTGATGCAGCCCAGAGGCTGCCTTATCGACTATCCCTCATCCTTGATATAATATAATAGGTCAACCACTTCCTTTTTTATGGTAGCACATTTTTGCAATGATTCATCTTACTATTCTTTTTGTGAATAAAATTACTATCACTGTGGCCTATTTGTGGTCACCAATGAGTGTCTTCATTGCTCTTTGCATGGCATGCACTTTTGATTCCTTGGACATTGTAGAATTCTTTATTTTTCAGTCATATGGCATCATATGACAGAAGAATACTGATGTGAATCTGTCTCTCTGAGAGGTGAGGATTATGGGTGTGCAAAGTTCTTTATTCTATCAGATGTGGGCTGTTCAATCTGATTTTATTTAAATGCATGTCTATGTTACAAATGGGGGTCAGCAAGGGTGAGACATAATCAGAAAATAGCTATGTATAAAAATAAAAGGTATATGAATATGAATATATAATATTGGTATTTTAATTTTGTGTTGCTGCTGTTGTTTTAGAAAGGAACCTTGAGATCACTGAAAATGATGTGCCATTCCTCAGCTACATGCTTTCTTCCTCCTAATTCTGGGTCCAGTTCACTGTCTATCCTCAGTATCTATCAAAGAAAGACATAGATATGTAGATACCATGAGGACAAAGAATTGCCATGTGATTCTTTAGTGACAAGAGTGGGGAACCTGCAGCCTCGAGACCACATATGGCCCTCTAGGACCTCAAGCATGGTCCTTTGACTGAATGAGGACCAAGAGGGCCATATATGGCTTCGGAGCCAAAGGTTCCCCACTTCAGGAGAAAAAAATTACTCTACAATGTGGGACAGCACTTTCTCCACAAGCTATACGTGAACTGGCTAGAGAATAAAGAGGTGGAATGATTTGCCCAGGGTAACACAGATGATCTAAGGCAGGAGCCAGCTCTTCTGGCTGCACAGCCTTATGCTAAATTAGCTCTCAGTACCAGGTATAATGGGTATGAGGCACCAGTAAAGGAGACAGAGGAGATCCAAGAGGATGCAATGTCAAAAAAAACAGAAACCCGAAAGGAGTCAGCAAAGGGGGATCAATGGTGTTAAATCATAGGATATGAAAAAGGATTAATATTCAGAAAAGGTCATTCGCTTTGGAAACTATAAAACAATAAACAAATATATCTTCCAGTGTTGTAGGATATTTGCTTCACTGGTCCTGTCTTCCAGAAGTCTTGTTTGCCTCCTGGCCACAAAGAGTACCAGAAAGCCAGATATTCATGTAGAACCACACAATTTATATGTCACCCATGTGAACACAATTTTTGAAGGAAACCAGAGACAAGATTAAGGCATCCAAACTATTAACACTCTCACTATAAGAATAGCATGCCAATGCAAAAATACCTGGAAACAAGAAAATCCATAACTCAAAGCTATTTTACAATTGTAAGAGGAGATAAAAATCTCATCTTAGTATAACGTCATTGATAAAATCTTTGAAAAGGAATTCTGCCCATATCATTAGCGTTTCAGCAAAATATATGTTAATCATGCAATGTGTTACCAAAATAGCTATACTAAATATTAATTACATTGGGGTTGGATGAAAACTTACTACTCTAAAGACTTCATATAATTCTGTCTGTAAGTAAGATTACATTACCCAGCTTTAATTAAGACATTCTACACTAATTTTCCTTGGATGCTCACAATCATAATTATTGCACGCATGAATGAGTCCCTGAATTACTTTTAATAGAATTTAGTATGTGATCTAGTATCCCCAAAGCCAGTAGCCTACGAATAAAAGAAATCACCTCTATGGCGATACTAAAACATCAATAAGATGAACAAATTCTACATAAACTATAGAAAGGAAATATAATTCAAATTAAAGATTAGGAATTCTTCAAAGTAATTATTCGTTTGTTCTAATATGGATTCTAGTTTTTTCCAAGAAAAAACATGATTTATAACTAGGTCACAAAAACCCCCGAAACTTTAAGTCCCCTAAAGGTCTAGAAATGGGTTGAGAAATATACTCGGCTCCTTCTCACATTAAATAATATCATTTCCTATCCATAGGAATTTCCCTTTCATGATACTGTACTGCACTGACTATAATTCAATCCAATAAACCAACTGTTACTAAATGCCTGAAACTTACCAGGCACTGAGATGCTAAATTTAGATAAGAAATAATACCTGTCCTCATGTAGCTCAGATTCTAACAATTAGGTGGAGAGGACATTAGGATCTACAAGAAATAACAATAAGAAATTTTTAGAACAGGAAATCTCATTGAAAAACAATTTTTCAAAAATCAATGGAACAGAACATTATTACACAACATAATTAGGGAAATATATCACAGAGAGAGCAGGTAAACTATATCATGAATAATTTTTTCCCCTCTCTCCAGCACTCTGGGAAATGTTTAGCTGTTGGTGTATGTAAACAAAAATAAAGAAATGTCACTATTGCTGGTACAAATAAGATGGGGTTGAGGCCTTGCTACTTTTGACTAAAACTGACTTCTCATGGAGAAAGTGACCAATCCACGTATACTTTAGTTTATGGGAAAAGATTAAGTTGCAAGAATTGAGTATTCCAGGAAGTTTCCTGTTAGGTAGGCATTACTATGTGAGGACATCCATGGGTGCAACTGTAATTCATCTGCATCATCTCAGCTTCATCTCTACTGGATTCCAGAGTGTCTGTGATGATCTGGAAATCCATTAATAACCTAAGTTTACCTCTGTAATGCTGACTATACTAAGACTATGTTCCATCACTCTAGGCTAAGGGAATCTAACCTTTTTGTGAATCATGGAGACTTTTGGCAGTCTGGTAAGGCCTACAGGTCTCTTCTGTAATGTTTTTGAATAACTGAAGGAAATCCTAAACTTCAGTTAAAGGTTAGTGAAAATAAGGATATTTTTCCCATCTAAGTTCATGCACCTCTTGAAATCTACATGTAAACCTTTTCCATGGATCCCAGCCAAAAAACCTACCCCAAGAGTGTATTTCAAGGTTCCAGAAGTTAGATGTTCCCAAACACCAATGAAACCTTTCCTCTTGACCCATCACTTTGCAGGGGTTGGAAAAAGTTGTTTACAGACTCATGGCACAGTTGCAGGACTCATAGACTACGATCACAGATATGCATCATAGTCCACAAAGTCCAAACCTGGCCTCAAGATGATGCTGTGACAGCTGGCACTTGGAATGAAGACAGGAAATAAGGCATATATGGAAGGAGATGGCAGAAAGCAGCCACCAGGGATTCCCCTGTAGTTAGTGATAGAATCCATATCTGAACTGGAGCTAAGTTGAAGGGGACCACTAGAAGATTTTGCTTACAAAGCTGAAGAGAAATTGGTGGCACATAAAATTTAAATTCAAGTCTGTGCTTTAGATTGAGGAAGACAGACACAACAAAAACAATACAGAATTGGTTGTTTTCTTAGCCGATCTCTAGAAGTACACAGGGCACAAAGGTAGCAACTGGAGTAACAATCAACAGACAGCAGGGAGGAAGACATGCAGGAAAAGGAAGTTGGAAACAGGCATTGAGCCATTTAGAGCAATAATGTGTGTGTGTGCAAAAGCCTCAATCAGGAAATGTGGCTCAGCAGTAGGATACATGGGACACGGCATTGCACACCAATGGGTATCCATGCTCTTTCTAGCAAAACTCAATTGTCTCTAGATATAGGTAGGGGGAAAAAATAGAAACCCTCCCAGGAAAGAGAATAAAGAAGAAGGAACCTTCTAAGGTGGAAACAGTGCCATTAAAACAATTAGAGAAAATCACCAGTTTCAATAAAAACAGTCTTCATTGTCCACAATTATTAAGACCTAAGAAATTACTGATTCTGACCCACAGAATGTACCTAAAAGGAAGAGCTTGGTGTCATGACAGCTGAAAAATTACATTTAACTACTGCATGTTGTCTTCGTTGTGTCATTGTAAAAACAGCAGTTGTTTAATAAACACTTTTTTGTTAAAATTAAAAAAGAAGAAAATCACATCAAGCATATGAGAATGTATTTCAGAAATGTCGTAATATAGTGTCATCATGACTAAAGTGAAATAGGTAGCCTAAAAATACTTCCATACTGCCTTACAGAAAATAAAACAGAACAAAGACCTTGAAATGAACATGGAATTATCTTTATGAGTAGGTCATATGTTTACATAAATGTTTACTTTTGAATACCAATTTAAGAGGCAGTAATCTGAGGTCAAAGGTAAATGTTATTTTCCTTCCTAAAGCTCATTAATGATATAATGACATCCAGTTGGTGGTGGAGAGATGGGAGGGCTTCCCTTTTTAAAATATAATATCTTATTTGGAGGTAAACTAGGTACATCTTTGAACAGTTTTCTAATATTTATGAAGCATATTTTTAAGCAATTGCAGCCAAGAATTTCAACCTTTCAACTTGTTACACTCAAGGGTAGCCAACAAAAACACCACTTTGTGACAAAGAGCTTTTGGAAGGTGAGTATTACCAATTTTATTCTGGTGTTGGGTTGCTTTGCTCTTTTTGTGGCGGGGGGGGGGGGGGATGGGGGGGCGCTTTGGTTTCTTTTTGTTTTATTTACGAGCAGAGCAATTAAACAAGTATGGTCAATATTTAATTTCCTTACCACTCCAGGTATTGTTTGAATTACCTGCGGTGATGATCAATATACTTAAAAGATTCTTCCTTTTGCTTTCTCCAAGAGGTGATAGAGAATTCTAAGCTATGAAGGGCCCTTAGAAGTTACCTAATCCAACATCTTCATTCAACAAATTACAAGACTGAGGCTCAGAGGACAGGAAATACCTTATTCAAGATCCCATAGATAGTAACTAATAGAATTAGGATTTGGACCAAGGTCCTTTGATATTTGATCCAGTTCCTTTCACCATAATTACCCTATACTCACCCTTTCTTGTTCCTCTACCATTGCAACATCCAGAAGATAAAAGCCACTGATTTCTCTGCCCATTAGCTTACATTGGGATTTTTCCCATTCTTATTAATTTTCAATATCCAGGATTATTTTATACTTGTGTGATCTTTTTTCTTTGTTTTTCCAGGGCTTTTTTTTTTGTCAGTCAAGGTCTTTACCTTCTTAGTTATATTATCATTGCCCATCAAAAAAAGAAAAGTGCTATTAATTTTCAAAGTACAGGTGAAAAAAGCCCTAATCTTTATTTTTCTCTTTTTCCCCCTGATGCTCAACATCCATTAGCTTAGATAATTGCTGGATTTGGCACTTCTACTAGTTACTTAGATGTTTTGAGAGAGATGAAAGGCACATTTCCTTCTTAACCTAATCTGGTTTCAGTGCTTAAAAATCATTAAAACTATATATAATAGATTTGTTTAGATGTGATTATGCACCCCTATTTAAAGAAGTATTCAGCTTGCTTAAATCAAGTTAGGACAATAAAATGTACTTGGGTCCCTTAGGAATTTTTAAAAGAGAATCATATAACTGCACAGTGCTATCAAATAAGTAACCAATGCAAATCAAGGCTTGTGAATATTTTAGGGAGTTTTGAGGGACAACAGTGCTGCCAATAAGTCTGTCTAATATGTTAGTATTTAAGGTAAAAATAACTTTTTTTAACTCAAAGAAAGCCATTAAAGAAAAGGAATCAAACTACTAAAACTGTCACTAAAGAGGCAACATTATACCTCTTTATCTTTTCTGTTTTGAGTCTGATAAAAGAAATACTAAGAATAGCAAATGTTGGGGAATAAGAGGTTTGAGACCTCTTATGCAATTTGCAAAGGCTCAGGTAGCATATTAGCTATTTAGTGAGAGTTAAATCATCCATGATATTAATATAATACTTTAATTTTTACACAGCACTTTACATATATTATCTAATATAAGTCTAATGACAACCCTATGAAGTAGGTACTACCATTTTTATCACCATTTTAGAGATTACCAAATTGCATAACTGACCACTGAATTGCTACTACTGCAGAAAATAGGAGAAAGTATTGTAGGCTTTTAGTGACCAAACTGTAAGCTGCTTTCTAGAAAAGATATGGATAGGCCTGGAGTTTTTCCATACCTTGAAGCGCTATAGATGAAGAACATAAAAGTTTTTCTGAAGTCAAAAATGAAGACAAGAAGTCACTAAAGAACAACTGGTAAAAGTTGAATTTAATGGAAACTATATCAGTTTCTGTGTTTTATTGCTTTAAATATTGCTCACCATTTTATGCTGCTTTAAATTTTGACAATAAATACTAATTTCTTTGTTTACTAAAAAAGACAATTCCTACTTTTTTCCTTCCATGTCTAATCATGGCATGAAGATGACCCTGAGTTTTTGAAAGTTATTTAACAAAACCAAAAATCCCTTTGAAGAAATGAAGTAGCTCTCATAGTCAATAAAAGGGTGAGAAAAGTAGCACTGGGATATAATCTCAAAAACGACAGAATGGTATCTGTTCAAATTCAAGGCAAACCATTCAACATTACAGTGATGCAACTCTATGTTCTGAACAGAGATGCCTGAGAGCCAAAAGCTGATCAGTTTTATGAAGACATACATCTTCTAGAAACTGCACCCAAAAAATGCCATACCCTTCCTTAGGATTTGGAATATAAAATTAGAAAATCAAAACATAACTGGTATAATACTGCAAAATGAAGCACAGCAGAGAAGAATAGAATTTGTCAAGGTAACTCAGTGGTGATAGCAAACACTCTTTTTCAGTGACTCAGAAGGTGACTCTGCACACAGATATAAACATTTGGCCAATATGGAAATCAGATTGATTATATATTTTGCAGCCAAAGTCACTTAAAACAAGACCTGGAGATAACTGTGGCTCAGACTATGAGTTTCTTATTGCAAAATTCAGACTTAAATTGAAGAAAGTAGGAAAAACCATCAAACCATGTAAGTATGACCTAAATAATATTCCTTATGAATACGAAGTAGAGCTGATGAATAGATTTAAGGGATTAGATATGGTTGCTAAAATGCCTGTAGAACCATGGACAGAGGTTTACAATATGGCACAGGAGGCAACAACAGAAAATATTCCAAAGAAAAAAGAACAAAAAAGCAAAATGACTGTTTCATGAGACTTCACAAAGAGCTAAATAAAGGAGGAAAATGAAAGGGAAAGGAGAGAGGGAAAGATGTACCCAACTGAATGTAGAATTCCAGAGAATATCAAGGAGAGATGAGGTTTTCTTAAATGACCAATGCAAAGAATTAGAAGAAAACAATAGAATGCGAAAGACATCTCTTCAAGAGAATTGGAGATCTCAAGGGAATGGCTCATGGAAAAATAGGCATGATAACACAAAAATGGTAGGGACTTAGCAGAAGTAGAAGGGACTAAGACATCGTAGCAAGAATACGCAGAACTAGACAAGAAAGATGTTCACATCCACGATCATCACAATGCTGTGGTTACTGATGTAGAGCCAGACACCATGAAGAGTGAAGTCACGTGGGCCTTGGGAAGCATTACTAACAACAAGATTAGTGGTAGTGATGGGATTCCAGGTGAGCTTCTTAAAATCCTAAAAGATGATGCTGTGAAAGTTCCCCTCTGAATGTGTCAGCAAATTGGGAAAACTCAAAAGGGGCTCCTGAATTGTTTTTATTCCAGTCCTAAAGGAGGGCAATGCAAAAGGATGATCAAGTTATCAAACAATTGCACTCATTTCACGTGCCAGCAAGGTTATGCTTAGAATTCTGCAGGTTGGGCTTTAGCAATATATGAACCAACAATTACCAGAAGAGCAGCCTGGTTTTCGAAGAGTAAAAGGAATTTGAAACCAAATTGCAATATTCCCTGGATTATGGAGAAATCAAGGGAATTCCAGAAAAACATCTTCTTCTGCTTCACTGACCATACTAAAATCTCTGACTGTGGATCACAACAATATGCGGCAAGTCTTCAAAGAAATGAGAGTAGCAGATCATCTTACTTGTCTGCTGAGGAAGCAGTATCCAAGTAAAGAAACACAAAAGAACTGAAGGGTTTAAAATTGGGAAAAAGTACAACCAAGTTGTATACTGTCACCTTCCTTATTTGCAGATATGCAGAGGACATCATGTAAAATGCCAGACCAGCTGAATCAAAAAACACAATTAAGGTCAGGAGAAAGATCAGCAATCTCAAATATGCTTATGATGTCATTTCGATGGCAGAAAGTAAAGAATTAAGAAATCTTTGGATGAGAGTGCAAGAGAAGAGTGTAAAACTGCCTTAAAGTTTCATATAAAAAAACAAACCAAGTTTATAGCAACTAGTCTCATCATTTCCTGGCAAAGACAAGGTGCAGAAATGGAAGCAGGGTTAGATTTTATATCCTTGGGCTTAAAAATCACCATAGACACTGATTACAGCCATGAAATTAAAACATGTTTGCTACTTGAAATGCAAACTATGGCAAGTCTGAACAGGATACTGAAAAGCAGAGACATAACCTTGCTGACAAAAGTCCATATAGTCAAATCTATGGGTTTTTTTTTCCAGTAGCAATGTATGGTTGTGAGAATCAGACTATATGAGAAGATGAGCACTGCAGAATTGATGATGCAAATTGTGAGACTACAGAAGACTTTTGAGAGTTCCCTGAACAGTCAACATATAACTAAATTAATTCAGGAAGGTCAAATATTAGAACATAAGCTTGGACAGACTTCAGGAGATAGTAGGGGACAGAAGGTACTGGTGTGCTATGGTCTATGAGATCACGAAGAATTGGATACAACTGAACTGAATAATAAACAACAAATAAAACCACAGTTCTAATAGGTCTATATAATCAGAAAAGTACTATATGTGTGAAGCTAGAGAAGATTCTAGTGGATGTCTGGCCCAACATTCTTATTTTACAGATAAGAAAAATAAAGCCTAGACATTTGAAGTGATTAATATAAAATCATACAACTAAGAATTAAGGGAGCTAGAATTCAGAACTCAGGTCCTCTGATGACAAATTCTGGACTCTTTCTATAGTATCACAAGTTGTGATGAAAGCCATGGAATATGACTTGAGAAAAGAAATTCTTAATCTGGGACACACAGAAGTCCATGGACAGACTGGGGAGGACCTGTAACATCAAGCAAAGTAGGATCTTTGCAGTTTTTCTGGATTGAGTTTTAACCAATCAGTTGTGTGCATGTGGGTTCTAGCCAATCAGATACTGAGTAGACTGTATATAAAGAGAGAGCTGGTGTTGAGAAAGCAGATTTGAAGAGAGCCAGCATTGAGGAGGTGAGCCAGCATTGAGGAGACAGCTGAGAGCAGGGGAGGAGATCTGGGCTGAGGGAGGAGACCTGGACTGAGAGAGGAGACAACCAATAGCAGAGACTTGCTGAAAGAGCCTCTGAACTTTGAAATCAAATAGAGCTATAGGGCAGAAACATGCCCATGAGACTAAGCCCCTTTTGGGAGCTGTTAAAATAAACTGAGCTGTTAAAGCAGAGCCTCTGGACTTTGGAGGTGAATAGAGATGACTGTGCTTGGTGGTGTGTGTCAGGATTGTTGTGGGCCTGTTGAACGTTGCTTTCCCAGAGGCAGAAGCTGCAGAATGAAGTAGTCCCCCTGAGCTGAGATATGAAGCAGAAGCAGAGAGGTGCCTACATGTGAATCCAGGAGAGTCCGGAGTGGTCAGCCCATATGGGACTTGAAAGTCAACCTCAGGTTAAGATGAAAGAGAACTTTACTTGGACACTTGGTATCGATTAAGGAGATTGTTCTTACTGTGACCTTGGGGTGGAAAGGGGGGTATTTTGAAAAAGAACTTTACTTGGACACTTACTATTGATTAGGGTTGTTGCAGTTGTTATAACGTGTGTGTGTATATCTAAAATATTGAATGATAGGCTTTACTTAAGGATGTTGCTTTGAATGTTATGCCTTATTGAACAATGTTTAGTCTACTGCTGAAAAGTGTGTTCATTATACTATGCAATTAGACCCTTTAAATCATTCACAGGTAGGCTGCCATGATTGGCTTTATGGGGGAGAAGGCACAGTGGAGAAGTCTGTTAACTTAACAGAGGGAAAATTATTTATATTTAATTATTTTCATTTAACTTTAATTATTTTCATTAACTCTGACTGAAACGGAGAGATTTTTTCCCAAAAAATTTCCATACTTTCCTTCAATTAGGAATTTTTAATAACATTATTCTGAGGAGAAGTCCACAAGCTGTCAGCCAAAGGGATCACTGACACATAAGAAACTAAGGACCTTTATCCTAAGATCTTTGATGCAAGTTGGAAGAAATTCAGAGGTTTTTTTGGCCTAACATCCTCATTTTACAATTTCTGATCTTCATACCATGAGGACATAAGTAAAAGTTGACATTTTATTTAGGAAATAATTACTTATTATAAAATTTGAAGCAATATATTTATTTAATAGTGAGCAACATTTAAAGGGATATATACATCTAGCTATAATGAGTCATGTGGAGCAGGAGATGCATTTTCTTTGATGACCAAACCAGTCTAGTGAAATTCAGAGGCAACCCTTGAAGACTCTTCTAGGCAAAAAGGGCCCGTTGTTTGTCAAGGGAACACATAAACATTAAGAAACAGATCGTTAAAGAATTGAACTTATTTAAAATAATTATGCAATTTCTTTAGCAATTAATTTTTTTTCTCTCAGCTCTCTTTTTCCCTTCATTAAGAAGACTCCTGCCTGCCTCATCTATGAGAGATAATTTGTCCCATTCCATTTCACCCTCTCTCCTCCCACTCCATTTCTCTCTCACTGTTTACCTTGATTTCTTTTAA
>JAQQSK010005504.1:0-14875 GCA_028658325.1 Potorous gilbertii
GTAATGGAAGGGAGGGATGAAAGAAGAGAGGGCAGATTGGTGATAGGGTAATTAGAATGTTCAGTGTACTGGAGAGGGGGGAGGGGACAAATGGGGAGAAAATTTTGGAACCCAAAATCTTGTGAAAATGAATGTAAAAAGTTAAATAAATAAATTTATAAATAAAAAAAAGAACTTTCCATCATGAGCCTTCTGCAGTTGCTTAAAACCTTGCATTGCTAAGAAGAGCCAAGTCTATCAAAGTCAGCCATCACACAATGTGTCTGTAGTTGTGTACAATGTTCTCCTGGCTCTGTTCGCTTCACTCAACATCACTTCATATACGTCTTTCCAGGTTTTTCTGAAGTCTGCCTCTTCATCGTTTCTTATAGCACAATCATATTCCATGACATTCATAAACCACAGCTTGTCCAGCCATTCCCCAACTGATGGGCATCATCTCAATTTCCAATTCTTTGCCACTGCAAAAAGAGATGCTATAAATATTTTTGTACATGTGTGTCCTTTTCTCATTTATATGATCTCTTAGGGATACAGCCCTAGAAGTGGTATTTTGCTGGGTCAAAAAGTATGCACATTTTTATAGCCTTCTGGGCATAGTTCTAAATTGCTCTCCAAAATGGTTGGATCAGTTCACAACTCCACCAACAATTCATTAGTGTTCCAATTTTCCATATCTTCTCCAGCATTTATAGTTTTCCTGTTTTGTCATCTTAGTCAATCTGACAGGTGTGATGTAGTATCTAAAATAGTTGTTTTGATTTTCATTTCTCTATTCAATAGTGATTTAGAGTCTTTTAATCATATGACTATTGATATCTTTAATTTCTTCCTCTGAAAACTGCCTATTCCTATCCTTTGACCATTTATCAATTGAGGAATAACTTGTATTCTTATAAATTTGACACAGTTCTCTGTATATTTTAGAAATGAGTTCTTTATCAGAGATACTGGTTGTAAAAATTCTTTCCCACTTTTCTATATCCCTCCAAATATTGGTTGCATTGGCTTTGTTTGTACAAACACTTTTCAATTTAATGTAATCAAAATTATCCATTTTGTCTTTCATAATGTTCTCCATCTCTTGTTTGTTCATAAATTCTTTCATTCTCCACAAATCTGACAGGTAAACTATTCCTTGCTCTCCCAGTTTTCTTATATCTAAATTGTGTACCCATTTTGACTTTATTTTGTTACACAGTATATACAGTTTCTGCCATATTGTTTTCCAGTTTCCTCAGCAGTTTTTGTCAAATAGTGGGTTCTTACCCCCAAACTGCTTATTTAGTGTGATAATTTTTAAGATACTCTGTGGTAATACATTAGGCAATTAGGCAATGGATAGAGTACTAGACCTGGAATCAGGAAGACCTGAGTTGAAATCTTGTCTCAGACACTTAGTACATGTGTGACTCTGGACAAGTCATTTAACCTCTGTCTGTCTTAGTTTCCTCATCTGTAAATTGAGGATAATAGCACCTACCTTGCAGAGCTGTTGCAAGGATAAAATCAGATAATAGTTATGAAGTACTGAGGCAGTTGGGGTTAAGTGACTTGTCCATGGTTACACAGCTAGTAAGTGTCAAAGACTGGATTTGAACTCAGATCCTCCTGACTCCATAACTTGTGCTCTACCCACTGTGCTGCCTTCAATCTTTAGGGTTCTCACTGCCTCCCTGACCCCATCTCTGGTAGTGATCCCAAGGATTCAGGAAAGTGAGAAAGAACTTCTTTTCACAAAAAAAGGTTAGAACCTAGGTGGCAAAGTAGATAGAATGCTGAACTTGGAATCAAAAAGATCTAAGTTTCAATCCTGCCACACTAGTTGTGTGACTGAGCAAAGCACTTAACCTCCATGACCCTCACTGTTCTCATCTATAAAATGTAGTGGTTGGACTTGCTGACCTCTAAGATCCCTTCCAGCTCTAAGTATCTTGTCCTATGAACTGACCTTTGCTTGGGGTTAGATGGAAAGTACCATTTTCAACAATTAATGTTTTCCCATAGTTTAGCTCAAGGTTGATTTTGCTGCCCCAATGATACTTGCTGACCTCTAAGATCTCTTCTAGCTCTAAGTCTCTTGTCCTATGAACTGACCTTTGCTTGGGGTTAGATGGAAAGTACCTTTCTAAGCAATCAGTGTTTTCCCATAGTTTAGCTCAAAGTCCATTTTGCTGCCCCAGTGATACTTGCTGATCTCTAAGATCCCTTCCAGTTCCAAGTCTCCTATGCTGTGAACTGACCTTTGCCTTGGGGTTAGATGAAAAGTATCATTTTCAGCACTTCTTTCCCATAGGTTAGCTCAAAGTCGATTTTGCTGCCCCAATGATACTTTTGGGCAGGAAGGACATTCAATCTATTCTATTGCCCTGAGCTTTGACCGTGTGACTTTTTAAAAAGGTTGAGAGACATAATTTCTGGGTAATTATTTTAGAAATAATGCCAGAATTTTTAATAAAAGAGCCAGTGGCACTTTTGGAATACCAAAGACCCTTCATGGTGGTGGGCTCGCTATTTGTATATCCTTGGAAGAGCAGATGTTCCTGAGAGTAACAATCAATTCTGATGGGTTAACAATTAATGAGAGAAATAATATTACAATAAAGGATTGAACCTATTCAAATGAACTTTGATTATGTCATTTACTTCTAAGTTATTCCCAACCCTGGACAACCTATTTAAAGAATTTATCTCCAGCCAAACCGTAACAGAGTACAAGGGCTTCTCTACCTTGGTGGATCTGAACAAAATTGTTAAGGAAGTTAATCCAATCTCATTATCAGTAAGGTCCTTCAAGAGACTAAGCTTTTGAAATTAGGACTTATGGCTCATTTCTCTCAGAGGCAAGGCTCCAAGTACAATATAATTTGGATGATAATTTGTATAATGTTTTAAGGTTGTCAAAACTGTATACATTGTCTCATTCAATGCTTACAATTTCCCTATAGATGCTATAGTCAATATTATGCCCATCTTAGAGAGGCTCAGAGATACCAAGTGATTTTGCTCATGGTCACACAGCTAGTAAGTCTCAGAGGTATGTCATTTGGAAGATGATTTTCTTTTCATAAAGAACTCTCTCAAGAGCCTGATTCAGGACAGCTCCATCTCTCCAACTGTGAAGGCATCTGGGAAACAAAATCCTGAAATATATTATTTTCCATTTTGCAGTCCTTGATGGGGCATCTAAAGAGAGAGCATTTTATTTCTCAGCTTCATAGGGAATTGCACACATGCTTCCCCCTCTCATTTTTCTTTTAAAATTTGCAGTGATTTTGTTAGAGACGATAGCTCCTTTATGAGGAAATACATCTGAGAAACCAAATGAGGCCTCCCAGCAGATTCAGTCATTTGCAAAACCATTGGAGAATCTGTAGGCAGAGGCTTTGAAAACTGAGGGAGGAAGGCAATGCATCAACCGCTCAGACTTATTCTCCTGCCAGAAAAATTAAATTTGTTTTTCACCTCCTGAAAACTCAACACATTTTTATTGCACAAATCTCTCCCATGTTTAATGCTACCCTGCAATCAATTTTCTTATTAAAATGAATGTCTCATCTTAATTTTGCATTCCCTCATTAAAAAGGGTGCTTAGCATATTCAGCAACTGCCCAGTTTATGGGTCTAGTTCCGAATGTTTTTATAACATTTAGCTTCTTATTCAGTTCAACCAGACTGGTTGTTTTTAATATTTTAATATCTGTTCAAAGGCTAATAAGAACTGACATTGACATAGTTCTTGAAAGTTTTCAAGGCCCTTTAAAAACATGATTTCCTTTGATCCTTAACACAGTCTTATGAAGTGACACTTTTATCCCCATTTAATGGATGGGGAATCTGAAGTTGAGAAAGATTAAGTGACTTGTCCATGATCACAGAGCTAGAAAGTGTTGATAGTCAGTTTTGAACTCTGACTGTCCTCATTCCAAGTCTAGTACTATACCACATTACTTCCCAGATGATAAGATCATTGAGTTAGAGCTGAAAGAGACTTCAAAGGTCATCTAACACACACACACACACACACACACACACACACACACACACCCTCCCTCATTTTATAGACAAGGAAATTCAAACTCAGTGAGATTAATTGACTTATCTAAAGCCAATGATAACTATATATTTACATAGAGTACATTTGCTCACATTCCTATATTATTTGTGCAAAGTTGTTCTAAACACTTTTCGCAAGATGACCTGTATGGTAGTTAAAATTAATTGTATTATCCTCATTTCGTAGATGAGGAAACAGAGTCAGGAATTACCTAGGGTTGCATCAGCACTAAATGTTACAACTAGGTTTCAAATGGAGGTGTCTTGACTCCCATTCCATTATTTTTTTTGACACTATGTTATCTTTTCAGTAGGTGGTTTTGGCCATACAGATGTCCTTCAATTTTAGATTTATTGGAGATACATATTTTCTCATATTATTAGAGTCCCTCAAGTATACACAAGAAAATATGGAAGGTCTCCAAAGGTATTAAAAGTTTTGGACTTTCATACTTTTATCTATTGTATAAAGGAAGCCTCAGAGGGTGAGGAGGGAGAAGAAAAAAATGCCTATTTATTGAAAAAAAATTTTAAAAGTCTGATACTACTTTTAGAGCTATTGGCAACACTGTGCTATCTTCTTGTGCTCTAAAGTCAAAGATCCTGATTCCCTGATGCGTTCCTCTCTTGATATAACCAAAACATTTTAGATCTGAAAAAAATACCTTAGAGGTGATCTAATTTAACTCCCTCATTTATATGGATACCATACTTACACAGGCAGATGTTTCAGTCAGCAAGCTTTATTAAGCATTTACTATGTGTCAGGCACTGTACTAAACTCTAGGGAAACAAAGCAAGACAAATACATACCCCTTGTCCTTGTGTAGCTCATATTATAATGGGAAAGATGACAACTATGTACATCCAAGATTTATAAAGGATAAAATCTCAGAGAGACACGTCTTCCCCAGGCAATCAGAAGATTGACAGGATGTACCAGGAAATGAAAGTTTTGGGAATGACAAAAATCATTGAGCTGAGCAGGGTTTCGTTGTATTTTTGAGGGAAACTATACTACTTTGTGAGGTTAGAGCCAGATCACCAAAAGATAGCCACGGGAAACTATCACATGGCCAACTATGAGGGACACCACCAGACAAGGTTCACTTTATCTGCCAGAGGAATTCCTATCTTTCAGGAGGTACCTACCCCTATCATTTTGGGGTTTGACCATCAAGAACACTAGAGATACCCCAGGGACCTGTCAGAGTGCAGTATGAGGAGGAGTGGAGATGGTATAGAAAGAAAGTTGCTAATAACTAGACATTCTGGGAAGAATTTACAGAAATGTATCCTGACTCTGACTCCTGAGATGAATGAGTTCTTTACATTTTTAAAATGCTAGACCAAGGTTAGAGTAGCCCAAAATTGAGGGACAGATGGGGAAGTGTTGACTGCAGTAATAATTAAAAACAACGATACTAATTAGCATTTATATAGCACTTTAAGATTTTCAAAGTACTTTACATATTACCTCATTTGATTCTCCCTGTGAAGTAGGGGCTATTGATGTCCACATTTGACAGATGAGGAAACTGAGGCTAAGAAAGTCTAAATGACTTGCCTAGCGTCACAAAGCTAGTAAGTATCTAAGGTAAGATTTGAACACATCTTCCTGACAGCAAATCCAACAATCTAAACATTATGTCAACTAGCTGACTAATAAAACCCAGTAAGGACAAGTTCCTAAACCATCTGTAGCAACAACACTGTTCTGTATCTGTGAAGGGTTCCTGACCACCCCTTCTGACCCACAGGTGGGGTGTGTCCCTACTTTCTGTATCTAACATTTCACAAATACACCCCCAATATCTCACTCTTGTCTCCTTCATGTTGTGCTATGTGGTTGTTTGATGTGGCTCTCTTGATGGTCTTGCCAGAACAGTAATTTGACCATGGTTCCAGTCCTGAGAACCAATCTAGAGGTCTCCCTTAAAAAAAGTCTCAGTTGTCACAACAATTCATGACATTCTTGTTACTTGCAGGTCCTGATACTGATGCTCAACCTTCTAGTTATACCCTCCACTAAAACCCAAAGATCCAAGAAAAACCAGAAAGGTAAAGAAAAATCTACCTGTACAAACATGGGCTACATACAAAAGACCAGTTATTTATAGACTCAAGATTAGAACTCATGTCTCTTGACTCACAGTTCAATGCTCTTTCTTCTTACATAGTATTCCATATTTATATTCTGAAATTCATTGGATTCTTTAGTGGTGATAAATTTAAAAAATGTCTTTAATGCAAATTATTAGTCACTTCTATTTTTAGAAATAATACATGGAATCTGGGTGAGACCATAGTGAGGCAAAGATGAAGCTGTAGTATAGTTTGGGGGTTCTCTGACTAGGAAGCAAAATTGGAAAGACTGGGTAGGTGAGGAGAGCTAAGAAATGAAACCAAGTGATTTAGCAGCATCCAGAGTTGAGGGAGGATGCATAGCAGAGAAGGAGCTAGTGAACAATTAAGGATGAGGCAGAGAAGGGTGGAGACCTAGTGGCATCTCTCAGAAGATGACTGATGAGTTGAACAAGTCACCCAAAATTAGAAGTGGGGTTCACTTCCATAAAGTGGCTATCACTCAAAATATGAAGATTCTCAAAGTACAAGTAACGCCCCATGAAGATTTATCTGAGTAAAAGCATACATACCAAATACATGCTTCTCATCTCAGGAAACTTAACAAATGCTCTACTTGGCCTTTCTGATTGTGGATCAAAGTTCAGCAATGGTCAACATAGAGAGATTCTACCTCTAAGCTCACTCATCATAAGGGACTATAGGGAATCTGGCCCCTTACCAGAGCATAGGGGGAGGATCAGGGTGGAATGCCTTGGGAAGCAAGGCCAAAAATTTCATGCTGAATATTCTAAGCTTACCCTAGCATGCTACCACCAATTATCTCTGTCATCTCTTACGGTTCAATATCTTATACACCCTTTATTCTAGTGGACCTTTTGCTCTTCTCATTCATCAAATATTTATTAAGCACTTACTGTGTACAGAATATGGTAGGCACTGGTGACAAAACAGAGTAGATAATTCTCCAGTTGAATTTATCTGAGCTACTAGACTTTTCTTGGATACGTTGACTTGCTTCATGGACTAAGGGGCCACTAAGGTCATTTTCTCATCTAATTTTGTCATCCCACTCTGTAACTGACTATTCTAAAGCATAGACCTGATGATGACACTTCTCTACACAAGGGACTTCTAAGACAGAATATATACTCTACTGTTTGGTACTGAAAGTCCTTCATAATCTGGCTGTAATCTATCTTTGCAGCTTGATTTTAGATCTCTCTTTCTGTGCTCTAGCCAAACTGGAGCTCTGTTTCTCCAACTTGACTCTCTCTTCTGCTTCAATGTCTTTGTCCTCCATGCCTGGAATGCTTTCATTCCTCATTAACATTTGCAGAATTCATAGTCATCTCAAAGGAAAGCTAGGTTACCAACTCCTCAATAAGGCTTTTCCTGATTCCCCATAGTTGCTTGTAATCCCTTCCCATTTACTTTGCCTATATTATGGATTTATTTGTGTGTATGTATCATTTCTTCTCAGCAGAATATAAATTACTTTTTAAAATTTTTTCCACATAATAGTTTTTTATTTTTTCCAACTACATGTAAAGATAGTTTTCAACATTCACTTTTATAAGATTTAGTGTTCCAAATTATTTTTCTCCCTCCTTCCTTTCCACCCTTCCCCAAATGGCAAGTCATCTGATATAGGCCATACATGTACAATCATATTAAATATGTCTCCACATTAGTTATATTGTGAAAGAAAAATCAGAACAAAAGGGAAAACACACACACACACAATGAAAAATAGTATGCTTTGATCTGCATTCAGACTCCATGGTTCTTTTTCTGGATGTGGATAGCATTTTCCATCATGAGTCTTTTGGAATTGTCTTAGATCATTCTATTGCTGAGAAGAGCTAAGCCTATCAAAGCTGGTCATCACACAATGTTGATGTTACTGTGTGCCATGTTCTGGTTCTGCTCACTTTGCTCAGGATCAGTTCATGTAAATCTTTCTAGGTTTCTTCTGAAGTCTTTCTGCTCATCATTTCTTATAGAATAATAGTATTCCATTCCATAGAATACAAATTTCTTAAGGATTAGTTCTGTTAAATTTTTGGTTTTGCATCTCTACTACTCAGCACAGTACATGGGATATGGTAGGTGATTAGAATGCTTGTTGAACTGAATAAAGTATATAGATCATCCAGGGAAGACCCTCTACTTATAACCTTCTTTCCCCACGTTTCTCACTGTCTTAGTTAATCAGAGCCTAGGTTTCTCTAGTAATAATATCTAACATTCATATGGTGCTTTAGGGTTGTCCAAGTACCATAAGAATATTGTCTTATTTTGTCCTTAAATAACTCTGGGAGGTAAATGCTATTATTATCTGCAGTTTATAGATGAAGAAACTAAGGCAGAGAGAGCTAAAGTGACTTTCCTAGAGTCACTTGAAGTAAAATTTGAATTCAGGGCTTCCTGACTCCAGGTATCCACCGTACCATCTAGGGAGCTCAGAATATAAAATTAGATGGTTCATCAACTAGTGGATGTGTTGTAGGTGTTTTCTTATAAATAACCTATATAATAAAGGTGTGGAAAAGTAATACAGAAAACAGGTTAGCAATGAATTGACAGTGTTTTCAGCAGACTGAAGAGCTATTTAAAAACATAAAAGAAAAAAAAACTTCTGAATTATGGGACAAAATCAGATAATTTCAAGGTGTTTCTTGTTTCAAGATGAATAGTCTATGGAATTAGCTAAATCACAGAGAATATATATTTGTCTCTACATATATACACATATACACAGATATATACACACACATATAGAAACCATAAATATGTATATGTGTAAATATACGTTTAATATTTACATAGTGCTCTAAGGTTTGAAAAGCACTTTACAGATACAGTGTGTCCTAAAAGTCTCACTGCAATACTGAGTTTTAATAAGCTAATTTCATCCTTAAGATAACCCTGTGAAGTAGCTCGTTTTCCTATCCAAAGTTTACTGATGAGAAAACTATGTCAGAGAGGTTAAATGTTCTGCCCTGGGCCATACAGCTAGTAAATGAGGCAAGATTTGAAGAGTCAGGCCTTCCTCAATCTAAGTCTGGCCCTCCATCACTTTGACATCTAGCCTGTCTCTATCTCTATAGATAAAGATCTATAGTTCTAGTAAGGGAAGGATTGCAAAAAGACCTTAGGCAATTTCAACTAAAAGTCTGAGAAAACGTGAAGATTTGCTAATTAATTGGAGAAGAGACAGAATAATCAAAGTGATGGAATCATAGATCTACTGGGGAGGACAAGGTTGAAGAAAAATGTGTTTTCCTATGTGTTTTTGTCACTTGGGATCAGTACTCTTCCCTTTCTTTGCTGAGATTCAACCTAAAAATAATATGTGTGCATTAGTTGATAAAACTCAGTACAATAATGTTCGAACTTAGGAATGCCCCGTATAAACCACCCTGGCAAATACAATGGCAGGATGTTTTCCCTTCCATTTTGTCCACCTTGGTCTTGCCTTCCTGATCATTGCTGGAAGTGATTTTTTTTTCTCCTCTTCTTTTCCTTCTCTTCCTCCTCTTTTTCCTCCATTTCCTTTTCCTTCTCCTTCTTCTCCTCCACTTACCCAACTTGCTGTCTCTCCAAAGCACTTATCTTTCTCATCATCATTATTCTCCCAGAAGAAACTTCCTGACTTTCTCCCCATGGAGACACCATCTGAGGCACTCAGGGCATGAACCAGAACCCTATTCTGCAGCTATGTTAGGAGAACCCTCCCTTTCCCAATGGAAAGCTGATATTAGAAGTGTTCTTTATAATATTTGATGTGTCTTTTATGTTTCTGCTTTACCTTCTTTACTACTTAAGCAAGTATATGTATAAGATTATAGATTAGTTATGATTCTCTAAAGATCAGAACTTACTGTAGAAAGTAGCAAGGAATTTATGGTAGGGACATTTTGTATTTTGTATTCTATCAGATTTTGGTCTGGGAATTACAAACTAACCTTGTATAGTTTTTCTAGGCCTTGCTTCCCATTATGCACAAGGGCACTCAACTTGGAGTCAAAAGACCACATTACTAATCCTGGTTCTAATATTTAGCAGTGATGTTATGGTATTGCAGCTACAACCAATCACTTAACCTCTGGATCCCATCTTCCTCATTTGCAAAACAGAGATACAAGCTACTCCTTAGAGCTATAGAGACTGAAACCATTGTAAGAGTGTGGGCATATTTTCCTCCGATCATAAACCTTGCAGATCATAAACCTTTCTTACTTCATTAATGTAAAAATGAGATTGTTTAGGGTCTAACAGCAGTACTTTTTTAAAAAGTCTGTTTGTTTGCTTCCATAAACTATTCAGTTACTAATTCAAAATCATTAAATTTTGTTTTTTTAATCCAGAAGTCATTTTTCCTTTCCCTTTCCTGATTTTAAGTAGTCTTTGATAATAATTTATACATATACATAAATATATATGAGATGTAAAATCACTACTAACCTGTCTTGTGTACTACTTATCCATATCCTTAATTACAAAGGTTATTTATTGGAAAACAAATTTAATCAATTTAATTCAATTCATAAGATACTCTTTACTATGTTCAAGGCACTGGGAATACAAAGACAAAAGTGAAATAGTCCCTTCCCTCAAGGAGCTTATAGTTTACAAACACCTGCAACATAATCACTGACTATGGCAAAGTATTATATAAATGTTAGTGACTGCTGCTATCAAGTTTAACAGGCAGACTTGTGGTAGGTTAGGGAAAGTTAACCCTTTTAAGAAAAGAAAACAATGAAATCTACGGAGAAATTCCTGCATTAAATCTGAAGAAGATTCTTTTCCAAATCTCTTCCCTGCTCCTAGATAACTATGTGGGATAATTTCCACTTGGGGCCATTTTTTATCTTTCTGTGTCATCTTTGAGGTGTTCATTAACCAGCATGCCAGAAGAATGTTGGGTTCTGCAGCACTATGAATACTATAATTCAGCTCTGTTATAGATTGAGTAGGGTTGAGAGTTAATTTGGCAACCTATGAATAGGAAGTTCCCTTATTAGCATATAATCGATCTCTTAACAGAACAAATTTTATTAACTAGGAAACAAAATTAAAGCATTAAGAAACAACTTTTGAAAGCAGAAAAATAAGAAATGAACAGTTAATGTGCCATAATATAGCAACTTTTTAGACACAAATGGCATAATTTAGTGAAAAAAGGCCTAGACTGGAATTTAGGAGAATTGGGTTTTTATGGTATATAAAGGTAATAACATTATCATGCTGTAAAAAAATAGTGAATACAACATGTTCAGAGGAATCTGGGACGATGTGTATGTTCTGCTGAAGAGAATGACCAGATCCAGAACAACTTGCAAAAGTCTCCAAAATGAAAAGGGAAACATCCTTTAAAGACTAGAACTTTGACCACCCCAGTGACAAATCATGCCTCCAGAAAACAGATGAGAAAGTTTGTTTTCTCCTCTTCAAAGAGAGGTGATGGCCCAGAGTAAACCTACCTTTTTAGACATCACTGATTTATTTATTTATCTTGCTTAAATAATCTTATTTATTATGAGAAAGGGTTTCTACTACTAGGGAGTTTACAGCAATGAAAGTGAGGCATAAAAAACAGTGAGCATGATCAGGTTTTGCCTGCTGCAATCCCCCATATGGAAGTGGGGGAGTAGTGGGTTGAGCCTGCCTCTGGAAATTTATTATGATGTCATGGATACAACTGACTCTCTGAAGCAGGGAGCTTCATGTTCAGGTATTCTATTTCTAGCTTCTTAGCCTACAAGGGCCAGGGCCTCCCATTGCATTCCAGGCCATCTCCAGCCATCCTGATGAATATCTCTGGTCACTGGACCCAGATTGCTCCTGAGAAGAAAGTGAGACTGGTGAACTTGCACAACCCTCCCCCCCCAAAACAAAGTCAACTTCAAGTCATGAGAACAAACACAACAACAATTTCTAGCTTACTTACTGAATAATGGAGAAAAGACTTTGTTCATTGGCTGTTGTTGGAACTGAAAGTGTTTATAAAAATATTAATTGGATGATTCAATCTCTGTGTTTATTGACTACATTTGAGCGAAAAGGAATGTTAGCTTTTGGTTAGGGAGAGTGACCTTGTTTCGGTCCAGAGCTGCCCTGACCATGAACATGATGCTTGTTTCTTTGCCTTTTTGTGTTGTTTATTCTTTCCTTTTCTTGGGTAAAGTAATATTGGAGATAGAGAAGGCTAGATGTTGACCTTGTGGGATTCAAAAGATAGGAAGACCAGAGGTCCAGTGAAAGTGCTATTGAGACCCTGAGAAACAATCTGAGATGAAGCCCAGCAGCGGATGCAGCGACAATGCTAGCTTGAACAAGCAAGGATCTGACTCTGTCCTTTGACCATGCCATGTTCAAAAGTGAACTCGTTGGGGGAGAATGTTTTGTAGCTACTGCTTTAAGATTGAGCTCCTTCTCCTCAGAGATTAAAGTAGCATAGGGGAGATAGTGACCCTGATTGTTGGGAGGAAATGTTTGTACTTTTGTTCTTGATATATCTCCTAAGGAATTATTAATTTACAAAAGCTAATCAGTGTTAATTAGTTAAATAACATTTGGTTGCTAATCACTAAAGTATATCAATGATATAAAGGAAATATTAACTGTAACTGATGGTATTAGAGAGAATACACAGGAATGGGGGCTTGAGCCAATAGAATTTTAGAAAGCCAATCCTTTGGGGAGGTACCCCTAGCAGACTGAAAAAAGATGTATCCTTGCTCAAGGACCTGACTTGTCAGTCAATTTACATATACTACATTAAAAAAAAAACAACAACCTTGTACATAAATTCATTTCTTTACCTACAGTCCTCTTTTTCTTTGTGTAGTACTCCCCTCTGGGGGGGTCCTTTTCTTGGTTCACTCTCATTATTGGGTAAGATACCCAGGGCCTTCTAGTACTGTTATTCATAAACCCCAATATTGCTCATCAGTCAGTAATCTCAAGTATCTTTTACTCAATGGAATTTACCAAGAAGGTATAGCAAGAACAGTAGTTGTGAAAATATCACCATCCCAAGCTAGGGGTGCATTGTGCCCTGTGTAGACATAAAGTCCTGAGAAAGAATGGGCTCCAGAGGTGGAGTCAAGATAGCAGAGTAAAAACACAGACTTACTAGAGTTCTCCCTGAAAACCCAGCCAAATGCCTGTAAAAAATGACTGGACACATTCTGGAGCTGCAGAACCCACAGAATGATGGAGTGAAACAAACCTCTAGCTCACAACAGCCTGCAAATTCTACAGAAAGTGTCTATCATGCTGGGGTGGGAACAGAGCTCAATACAGTGTGGGCCATGTCAGCACAGAAGAGACCTGAGCAGGCCTTGGGGAACTGAATTTCTGGAACCTGTAGTGGTTTCCAGACTTCACAACCCCAAAACATGAAGGAGAAATTGGAAGGTCAGTGGAAAAACCTGTCAGACTTGTGTGAGAGAGTAGAGTGGTCCAGCCCCAGCCCCAGGGCAGTGGAGGAGGAGAAAGAACCTGCAGTAGCCACAGCAGCAGGGCAGTTGCAGGGGCAGCTGCTGTTTCTGGAGCTCTAGGCCCATGGATTGTGGGGGGAATCTAGCAGCTGACATTACACCCTCCCACCCACACTGGAAGCAGAGAACTATCTTGACAAAGAACTCAAAAGTCAAGAAAATGGCTGGGGAAATGAGCAAAAACTGGAAAAAGAATCAAACTATATAATCTCACTTTGGTGACAAGAAAAACAAAATATACAAACAGAAGAAGAAAACAAAGTCAAAACTCCTACATCCAAAGCCTGTAAGAAAAATATGAATTGGTTTCAGGACATAGAAGCTTAAAAAGGATTTTGAAAATCAAATAAGAGAAGTGGAGCAAAAATTGTGACAAGAAATGAGAGTGATACAAGAAAATCATGGAAGGGGCGGAGCCAAGATGGCGGAGTAGAAAGACTCACATTTGCTAGCTCCGAATCCACAGCCCATAGATTTCCTGTAAAAAGAACTCCTGACAAATTCTGAAACAGTGGAAGCCACGCAGCAACACAGTGAAGGAGATTTCTGCTGCAGAGAGCCCTGAAAAACCGACCGCAAAGGTACCCCGGACGGGAGCGGAGTCCTGCCCTGCGGAGTGCTCCCCTCCCCCAGCCCCGGCCACGGAGCTCTGCCTGGCCACGCGGCACTGAGAGGAGCTGGCAGACCCAAGCAGGAGTCAGAGACCTGAATCTCCGGGCGGCCGCGAAGGTCCCTCCACCCACAGACCCACAGGTCAGTGAGAGACACGGGCTGAGAGGGGAGCGGGGTATCTCCGGGACTCAGACCCCCTCGGGAGGCGGTGGCCGCTTGGCCAGAGGCCCGCAGACCAGGCAGGAGCTCCACCCCAGCCCCATTACAAAAGATCTCTGCATAAACCCCCTGAGGGAACTGAGCCTGAGAGGCGGCCCTGCCCCCACCTGAGAACCAGCAGATAAGCTCCCATTGAAGAGCAGTCAGGCCTGCCGCCAAAAGCCCTGAGGCTGGGGAGCAGCATTTGAATCCCAGACCCCAAGCACTAGCTGGGCGGATCGGGGCCAGGGGGTGAAGAGGACTCTCAGAAGTCAAGTAACTGGCTGGGAAAATGCCCAGAAAAGGGAAAAAAACTAAGACCATAGATGGTTATTTTCTTGAGAAGATGATTCCTCCATTTGTCTCTGATGACGAAGAGGTCTGCTTGCCATCAGGTAGAGACATGGGAG